>PVJX010003065.1:0-12055 GCA_004027295.1 Dolichotis patagonum
GAGAATACCCGCTGATGCTGTTTTTAACTTATTTGAGGCTCAGAAATATTTAAAGGGCTCTTTCTCATCTCAGCATCTCCTTCTTAATGTTTTCTGTGACTATAATCACCTCTTCAAGTGCCTTAATGATACTTTTAACAGTGACAATTACATTCAACATGAGTTTTGAAGGCAACATTCAAATCATGGTAGTCTGTTTTGAAAAATGCTATGTCAATGGATACTGAAACAAAAGGTTTTTGTTGGTGTTGTTTAGCATTTTGTGCATGGAATGGCATTATTTTATTCTTGCATTATCTTGGTGGCCAACTGTTTTTGTTTTCTGAATCCAGGCACTGTAAAATACTTCTGTGTTTACTAGTTATGGTAGGTAAACAGAGTTACTAACAATGTTCCTTCTTTCACTGAAGCCTTGCCAGCATTTGTTATTATTTGATTTCTGGATGATAAACATTCTTTCTGGAGTAAAATAGATGGAATCTGAGTGTGATTTTAATTTGCATTTCTCTAATGGACAGAGATGTTGAACATCTTTTCATGCATTTATGGACCATTTATATTTCTTCTGATAAATATCTATTCATTTCAATTTTCCCCTTTTTATTGGGTCTTTTATTTGGTTGTAACTTTTCAAGCTCTCTGTATATCCTAAATATTTGTCCTCAGTCTTGCATGTAGCTGGCAAAATTTTTCTCATTCTCTAGCCAGTCTATTCATTCTGTTAGTAGTTTCCTTTGCTGTGAAGAAGCTTTTTAATTTAATGTTTTCATTTGTTGATTGTTGCTATTATTTCTTGTTCAATTGAAATTCTGTCCAGAAAGCCCTTCCTACACATGGCTTCAAGAGTTTGATCTATTCTATGTTTTTCAGTGGGCTAAGTGTTTCTGTTTTAGTATTTAAACCATTGGTCCATTTTGGGGTGTTATTTGACTTGGCAGATTGGTTCATTTCCTAGGTTGACCATGGAAGTTGGGAATCTTCCTTTGGGCTGATGGCGAATCATCAAGTCTGTGACGTCAACAGAAATTTATCTATGCGGTGTTGTCCTTTGATTGCTGTTTAGCGACCATATAAAAGGTGATACTTCAGTTAATTCTTTCTTTGAAGACTCAAATCCAGTGTGGAAACCTTTTATTTTATAAAAAGGGTTTGTGGCACTTTCATAATGGCAAGATTTGCCTTGTTGATTTAGATCAAAATCATTTCCTCCCAACATCATAACCATTTTACTGTTCAGTGATGCAGAAGGTATATAAAGAGTTGGTGAAATATTTTGGTTAATTCATATTGGAGGAATTATTCAAAAGAAAGCATAGGCAAAAGAGGTTGCACTCTAGAGAACAGCTTATAAAAGAATGGAGAGGTTTTTAGTGTACTGGTAAGATGAGGCATTAAGATAAATATCTAATACAAAATCACATTTTCACAATTACACTTCTTCATGCCTAATCCACTTTGGAGTCTTACTGCTTTCTCTCTCAACTTTTAAAGAAAGGAAACAACTCTTTTAATGTCTAATGAATATTTATGTCATCCCTTGACAATTAAGGGCTCATTAAAATTCACTTCAGAATAGAAATAAAAACCAAATTAAAGACCAAAAGAGAAATTAATGCTAAGTAGAAACTCAACTTCCTTTCCTGTTTTTAAATTGTCAAGTCAGAAAAACTCTGCAAATGAACTTTTAAGAATAATTCTAGGAGGTGGTTTGACTATAACAGATGTATTTTATTGTTGCAGTTTAATTTTGCATTGATCTTTGACTTGATTAATTTTTTCCTCTAAAGGTACTTGGAAAGTTTACTTTTGTATCAGTGATTAAGAGATCAAATTTTGGGGTCAGACTTTTACTTTCATGAATTGTAAGTCTTTTAGATCTGAGACGTTGAACAAGTTCTTAGTGTGTCCATCTCTGTATTGCAAGATGGAAAAGATAATGCTATATAGCCCACAAATTATTGGAGGAAGAAACTGAGCTAATATATGAACAGTCCTTGGCACAGAGCCTGGGCACATTGGCTTCTGCCTCTTGAGAATCCTTTCCTCTCTGTTCACACACTTTGGCCCTTGCTGGAGCCATTTGGAAAGGTCTTTGTGTTCCTTTTGCTGAGGTGGTGCAAAGGAATAGTTCTTGACTCTTCTCCTCTGATTAGTAGCATTTATTTTCCTCCTTCATTTCGGTTTTTGAGTTTTTCTTCCTAAGACCTAACAACTGCCCATCTTATTACTTCCAGCTACCTTGGACTACAGCGCTTCTCTTGGTTCAAGATGATGCATAGAATATAGGGATGTCAAATTATGTATTCCATCACTTTGTAAAGTGCGTTTCTCTGATGAAAGAGAAATTGCTGAAGTAAATGGTACTTTGAAGGGATAGCAGTTTTACCCTTTTTGCTACTTCCCATGTCAACCAGTTGTTGATAATGGAGATAAAAGACACATGGACCTGAGACCAGACAGTGGCCTAGAAGAGTCGAATGCCTGCCCACTATTGTTCTCAATATGAAATAGGAATATGTGTCAGGGCGAGGTAACAAGACATCTATCTATCTATTTATGATCTATCTATCTATCTATCTATTTATGATGTTTTTCATGAGGCTTTGCATTTTCAAAAATAAGCACTGATTTGAAAACTAAAATTTTGTAGTTATTTTGATAAATGTGTTATCTAAAGAGTATAAGTCATTTTTTAAAGCAGTTTGCTGTCTTTTTACAAAACAGGTCATAAAATTGAATTTTTCTTCGTAAAGTGGTGAGTAGTTGTTATTTAACCCAAACTTTATCTTTAAGATATGCCTCATAAATTTAATAATCAGTCATATTTTTTGCTGGAAATTTTACTATTTTTACCATTTGCTCTAGTCAGAGTCTTTATACAAAGTGTTGGATGTATTTCTTGGCATCTAAACAAACTTTTTCTCCCAGTAATTATATTCTACTAGAAAATGATGCCATGATTTTCAAGCACCTGATAGGGAGTGTGCTTTTAGTCTTTAGTCTTTACATGCATCTGAAGGAACCTTTAGTACCAGTTGGTATATCTGTGTGACATCAGTAAGATGAAGCTAATGAATGATTAAAATATATTGTGTTTATTATTTGATGGTTACTGAGTATTTACCTCAAGTCATAATTGTTTTAAATTTGCATTTATAGTTCTTACCTATGTCCTTATCTTGAGCTACAAAAGCTTTAGAGAATATAGCTAGCTATCTTCACATTTTATGAATAGGTAATCATATTCATTGGTACAGTGATGTGTATTATGGTAAGGCTTTTGTTTTCTATCTCATTGTGGTCCATACCATCCCTCTTCCATCTGTTCACTACCACAACCCTGAGGTCCATTCCCTTTCTAGTTGTGGCTCTGAGGTCAGAGGATAAGAATTGTAGACTTATGCAGCGTGAGAAACAAGAGGAGACCCAGTTGCTGAATTGCAAATGTCTGTAACTGTAAAACAAGGCTTCATTTTTTGTGTGTCATTGGTAAAGTGTTCTGAAAGCATGAAAAGGAGTTTATAAATTTATATGATTTATAAATTATATCAGAAATGGAAGTTTCAGTGAATAAACTTTTCTCTTTTCGATAGTCTGACCTTGATTTATACTGCTCATTTCATTGTATAGGTAGGAAACTTTCCATAGGAACTCATAGTTTGCTTGGAGGGATGAGCTTATTTTGTGCTCTGCAAGAATCTGTTCAAACTTTATAAGTATTATTCTCTAGAATGATCTAATGCTACTGTTAACTTGCCTTTTAGGCCATTATGATAATGGATATACTTTCAGTTGTAAAACTACTTTGAAAAGTTATACAGTATGTCTTAGGAATGATTCCATTCCAGGAGAATTGTTCTCAAGTTAGATTCATTTGTAAGCTGACACAGGGAGTCTTACATAGTACACTTGTGAACATTTTAAAACTCAAATGTTAGTAAGTCTGGGATTTACTGTAATTTAGTTCATTTTTAAAAATATATACTTTAATCAGAAGGTAAAAGTTAGATGTTCGATTCCACAATGCCCAGTCTCAGTCTAGGAAGAAGCAAATAGAGAAATCATTGTTAGTGGATTTACCCTAGTCTAGCAAGAATAAGAAGGGCACAAGATTTGTGTGACTCACCAAAGTTTGAGGTAAACTGATACAAGAATACAGAAGATGGCCACACTAAATCAGCCTAAGATTTGGAATCTAGACACTGGAAAATAACAATTTGGGAGAGAAAAGGAGGAGGAAGGTGGATCCTTGGGACTCAGGAAAGATAAAGGGAAAATTGGAGTCTACAGAAAAATTGAGTTAGACCACAACCCAGTAAAAGGATGGGACACTCCCTGGCTCCTGGCTTGTGGTGTGAGAAAAAAAGATTAAAGATTAAAGTGAGAAACACACTGGTGGAACAGAGCAGTAGATTATGTGTCCAGTAATAGCTGGTGAGTGACTCCAGTCCATGTGTCTGCCATGTCCCCTGGTGAGGGAGCCTGGTTAGATACCATTCTAGGGAATGACCAACTGAACCTGGGACTCAGAGTAGCTGCAGGTTGGTTTCACTTCAGAGCTTCCAGTGTTAAACTCCCATATTGACCTGTGTGAGAAATAAACACAGGAGATGTGCATGGTTCAGGAGCCATCGTCAGGCCAGAAGGACACACCCAGAATGTTATAAGCTAAATAACTCGGGCCCCACCTCCAAGACTAGAGGCCAATTTTAGCCTGAATTTCTGTGGATTTGAAAGAAGAAAGCCAGCACACCATCCTAATCCTACTGCTGGCTAGTTGAGATTATCCAGAATGAATCTGCGATCTGACTGATCAGAAGAGACAAAGAAGGTCTCTCCATACATGTTAAAGGAACAATCCAATAGGAAGAGATAACAATCATAAATACATATACACCAAATACCAGCACACCCAACTATATAAAACAAACACTAGTGGATGACCAATCAGATAAGCACTAATAAAATTGTAATGGGGACCTCACTATCCTTTTACAAATAGATCAAGCTAGACAAAAAATCAGCAATGAAATAACAGAGCTGAACCAAACCTTTGAATAAATGGACTTAGTACATATCTATTGACTATTCTATGCCACAACAACTGAATACATGTTTTTCTTAGCAGCACACAGAACTTTCTCCAAAATAGATTGCACTCTAGCTCATAGAACATGCTTAAGTAAATGCAAAGGAACTGAAATTATCCCAGGCATATTATCAATCATAGAGCAATGAAATTGAAAATACATGCCAAAATAAACCACAAAAACTGCACAAACATATGGGAATTAAATAATACCCTTCTGAACAACCAGTGGGCCACAGAAGAAATTAAAGAAGAAATTAAACATTTTCTATAATTAAACAATAAGCTGATATGACATACCAGAACTTATGGGATGCAATGAAAACAGCCCTTTGAGGGAAATTTATAGCAGTGAATTCCTGCATTAGAGAAATGAAGCAAGGTCAAATAATGTACTATTGAACCTCAAGATTCTAGAAAAAGAACAAGTTGAGCCCAAAGCTCGTACAAGAAAGAACATTATAAAGGTCAGAGCAAAGGTAAATGCAGTTGAGAATAAGAAAACAATACGAAGAATCAGTGAGTTGAAGAGTTGTTTCTTTGAAAGATTAAATATAATAGACAAATTCTTATCCAACCTTATAAAAAAGAAAGAAAAGACCCAAATCCATGCAAATGGGAATACAAAGGGTAAAATCACAGTGGATCCTGCAGAAATCAAGAAGATCATCATTACTCACATTGAGAAACTACACTAATGAAAAACTCAGACATGGTCAGATTCCTAGATACATATAAATTACCAAAACTGACTCAAGAAGATATAAATATTCTAAGGCTGGGCATGGGGGCATACCTCTGTAATCCCAGCACTTGGGAGACAGAGGGCGGAGGGTTGCTGTGAGCTCAAGGCCAGGTTGAACTTCGTAGGGAAATTCTGTCTCAAAAAACACAAAAACATCAACAAAAACGAATCCCGTATCAGTCAAAGAAATTGAAGGAAAAAAATACCAACAAAAGCTCATATCCTGATGGATTGATTGCTGACTTCTACAAGAACATCAAAGAAGATCTAATTCCACTACTATTCAAACTTGTTAAGAAAATTGAAAGAGAAACAGTATCCTCAGAGTCACTTCTGGAAGCAAGCATTACCTGAGTATCAAAACGAGAGAAAGATCCAACTGAAAAATAAAACTACAGGTTCATCATCTGAATATACATGAAAAAATTCTCCGTAAGATACTGGAAAACAGAATGCAGTAAATCATCAAGATTATACTCCATGACCAACTAGGATTCATCCCAGAGATGCAGAGATCATTCAACATAATGCAAATCAGTAAGTGTAATATACCATATTAACCGAACCGAGAGGAAAAAATCCACCTCAGTATTTGCAGAACAACAACAAAAAAAAGTTGACAAAGTGTAATACCCATTCATGATAAAAACCATCCAGAAAATTGGAATAGATAGATGGTCTTTACCTCAACCTGATAGAAGTCATCAACTGCAAGTTAACTGCCAACATCATACTATACAGGTTAAACACTGAAAGCTTTCACTCTAAAATCAGGAGCAAGACAAGGATGCTCACTATCACCACTTATATTCAATATGGTTCTGAAAATATTACCCAGAAAAATTAGACAACAGAAAGAAAAAAAGAAATAAGGGAAGGAAAGGAAGAAGTTAAAATATTGTTGTTTGTGGATGATATGGTACTCCACATAGGAGACTCCAAGAATTCCACCACAAGGCTCTAGAATAACCACATTCAGTAGCATATGTGACTGTTAGGTCAGCGTGTTGAACTAAATTGCTTCCTTGTACACAAAATGAACACTTGTACAGAATTCACTGAAAGAAACATCAGGGAAACAACATCTTTTACAGTGCTGTCAAGAAAAATGAAATACTTAGGAATCAGTTTAACAAAGGAAGTGAAAGACCTTTACATTGAAAACTACAGTACTCTGAAAAAGGACATTGAAGAAAATATTAGAAAGTGGAAAAACATTCTCTGTTCTTGGATAAGCCAGTATAGTGAAAATGGCCATACTCCCAAAACTATTATACAAATATAGTGTAATCTTAATCAAAATAGCTATAGTATCCCTCACAGAAAAGGATAAAACAATCCTAAAATTTATATGGAACCTAGAATAACAAAAGTAATTCTGAGCAGCAAGGGCAAGGCAGGAGTATGACAAACCCAGACATGATATTATACTACAAAGCTACAGTGATAAAATCAACATGGTGCTGGCAAAAAAAAAAAGACCCAAAATTCAGTAGCATAGAATAGAAAATGCAGAAATAACTCCAAGCATACGTCATTGACAAAGGAGTCCGGGACCTTCACTGGAGAAAAGATAGCCTCGTCTGGTTTTTTAGTTTTTTTGAGACAGGGTCTTGCTGTGTAGCCCAGGCTGGCCTTGAACTCACTGTATAGCCTAGGCTAGCCTCAGACTTGCAGCAATCTTCCTGCATCTGCCTCCCAAGTGTTGGGATGACACTTGGACCCAAAAGATAGCCTCCTTAATAAATGATGCTGGGAAAACTGCCAGAGGTTGAATCTAGACCTGCGCCTCACCATGCACTAAACTGAAATTGAAATAGGTTGTACATGGGGCTGGGGATTTAGCTCAGTGGCATAAGCACCTGCCTTGCAAGTGTGAGGTCATGAGTTCAATTCCTAGTACCAAAAAAAAAATAGGTTGTACATCTAAATATTAAAACAGAAACACATAACCTGCTGGAAGATAGAATAGGAAATAGGTAGGCAGAAGTATAAGCAAAGAATTCAGGAACCAAATCCCAACTGCACAGGAAATATTACAAAGAATCAACAACTGGTATCACATCAAATTAAAAAGATTTTGTACAGCAAAAGAAACTACCAACAGAATAAAGAGACAATTCACAGAGTGAGAAAAAATTGTTACCAGCTAGCTATTCCTCAAACATAGGACTGATGTTTAGAATATTTTCTTAGTTACTTTTCTTATTGCTGCAACAAAATACCCACTATTAAATGGTAAAGGAGGAAAGGTTTATGTAGCTCAGAGTTTGTAGAGGTGTCAATCAGTCCATAGTTGGTGGCTCCAAGGCAGAAGGGCATTGCAGAGGAGAAACAATGCTAGCAGAAGTCAGCAATGCAGTAAAGCAGTAAAGTAAGGAGGAAGCAAGCAGCAAGAGACCCTCTTTCTATTCCTTCTATCATATGCAGGTTACATGCCCTTAGGGTGGCTGGCTAGCCCTCACATCCAGGGTGGACCTTCACATTACCCACACTCAGAGGTATTCTAAACCAATCAATGGACTAATTTAATTATCACACATCGTTAATCCCAGTATCACACACTGCAGATCCAGCCACCTCTAAAAAAGCCCTACTTATGACCTCAGGAAGCCTTCACTGGGGTTGTCTAGACACAAACCATAACAAACGTACCAAGGACTCAGAAAACTCAGACCCCACCCCCAGATTTAAAAACCCAGTCCCAAAATGAGCATCTGAAATGAATAGATACTTTTAAGATGAATAAGTACAAACGGAAAATAAATGAAAAAATGTTCAACATCACTGATTTGAGAAATGCAAATTAAAACTACACTGATATCTCACTCCAGAAGGAATAGCTGTCATCAAGCAATCAACCAATAACAAATACTAGAGGGGCTATGGGGGAAAAGGAACACTTTTCCACTGCTGGTCGAGTGTAACTGGTGAAACCACTGTGGAGATCAGTATGGAGATTCCTCAAAAAACTAAAGCTAGAGGTTCCATTTGACCCAGCTATGCTTATTCTAAGTATCTCCACAAAAGAGTTAAATGCATCATTACACAATGCTACATGAATACAAGTTTATAGCAGTACAATTTTTAATAGCTAAATGTTGAAAACAGCCTGTATGCCCATCAACAGAAAACGTAGTATTTATGTGCAATGGAGCATTATTCTGCCATAAAGGATAAATTTCAGTGATTTTTAGATAAATAGACCATAATGTAATGTGAAATAAATCAGACACAAATTTTTAAAATTGTATACTTTAAAACTAATTTTTTTAAAAAATTGCAAAGTTTAAAATCAAAATTCAGTACATATATGAGCCAGTTACCTCAAACAGGGTAAGTCTTTGGTCACAGATTGAGGCTGATAATAGTATATAAATTATTTCTACTCATATGGACAAGCTCTCCTATATGCTATTCTAAGCATTTTACATCGATATATTAGTACTGCTTGTACTCTGTTTACCCTTGTCATTGAAATTCTTGGAAGTTAAGTAAATTGTCTGAGGTAATTCAAATGAAAGAATTGGGTAACTAATGTAAATAAGCAGTTTTGAATAAGAGAAAAACAAGTTGATAGGTCAGAGACTATATAACATATATATATATATAATATATGTCTGCAAATTAATAAACTATATGACATAGTAACATTCTGTGGAAACATTAAAAAAGCAAGCATATACTACTTCAGGCCAGGGAATGTAAGATAGTAAACAACAGGGTGTTGTAGCCTGAAAGAGTACTATGAGCAAAGAATTGAGAATATGAAAAACATGTTATGTGTACTATGAACTGTGGGCATGAGCAAACAATGCTAGGAGATGAAGCTGGTCCAACAGACTGGGTCAGTTGATGAAGAACATTGCAAGTCTTCCTAAGATCCTCAGAGCCATCAAAGATTCTCGTTTCTTTGCCTTTGTGGTTTTGCAAGCACATGAATGTGTGTTGTTATTTTTTAAAAGCAGCAGTGCAAATAATGGATTGTGGAAGTAGGCAGAGGATCAGAGAGTACCATGGTAGCACAGATGAGGGACAGAGAGATAAAGGGAATAGAAAGGAAGAGCTCAGGTCAGTAGCTTTTATTTTTTCATATGGGAGCATAGAAGACTTAGGAAACCTTTCCTTGCTACTATACCAAACAACTCAAATCTTAACATTGCTGCTGATCATGATGACATCATCATCATCATTGTTGTTGTCTTCATTCTCCTTTTCATCTTGGTGCTCTTCTGCCTCTTGCTCCTCTTCCTCCTTCTCCCTTCCCATGCCCCTTCTTTCAAAAAAAAAAATTCAAGTGGAATAGTGAGACTCTCGGCTCAACTCTTAAAACCTGATACATGAACCTCAGTTATTAATGAAAGTGGAAGTATTTCTGGTTATTTTGTAAGGGTGAATTATGTGAAAACGTGAAAGGTTTTAGGAAAAATAGCACCTGTGGCAGGTACTCAGTAAAAAGTATTTTCCTTCTTTTCTTATGTTATAATTTCCTCAAATGAAACATATGAAGCATGTTACAGTAGTCTTGCCTACTGGGGAGTTTATTGACAAGCTTTTTTCTACATGTAGTTTTTGGGTTTTTTTCTGTTTTGTTTGTTTGTTTGTTTGTTTTGATATTGGGGCTCCAACTCATGACTCTGCCCTTGCCAGGCAGGCGCTGTGCCACTGAGTTACATCCCAGGCCCTCTACATGTAGTCAGTCTTCAACTTGTCTTCATGAATTTCAAAGAATATTCATATTATGACACACACTCTTCATTCTTCACCTACTAAAAATAAAGCAGTTATATGATGTATCAATGAAAAAGCTACAGTTAATTAGTATTGGTCAGTTTTAAAACCTGTTTAATCCTTTTTGAAGATATTACAAGATCTGTGAATAATTTCTGAATCTGATATATATATCAGATATATATATATCTGATATATATATATAACACACACACACATATATATACATATAAATGTTACCTTGTGACATACAAGATGCTATGCAGATGTAAACTATTTTTAAGAATATTAACGAAAAGTAATGGGACACAAAATCAACATTTAAAATCAATAGCTTTTCTGTAGACCAATAATCAGCTGTCTGAGAAAGAAATAAAAAAAATCAGTTCCTTTTGCAGCAGAAAACCTAGGTATCAACCTAACCAAGGAAATGAAAGACCCGTGTGTATAATATAAATTATAGAACACTAAAGAAAACAATTAGAAAAGAAACTTGAATGGAAAGATCACGCATGTTCATGGATTGTGTAAATTAAGTGTTTATATGGTGATACCACCAAAAACAGTCTGCAGATCCAGTGCATTTTCTGTCATAATTCCAACGACATTCTTTGTAGAAGAAGAGAAAACAGTTGGAGAATTCATATGGAAACACAAAAGACCTAGAATGACCAAAGCTATCCTAAGGTAAAAAAAAATAAAAGCATCACAATGCTTGATTTTAAGTTACATTGCAAATCCATAGTAATAAAACAAACCAGCATAGTTCTGGCACAAAAAAACAGAGCAACAGAATTTATTAGAGAATACAGAAACAAACCCACACACCTATGGTGATCCAATTTTCAACAAAGGAACTAAAAACACGTTGGAGAAAACACAGCTTCTTTAACAGATGCTGCTGGGCAGCCTGGATATCCATATATGAATTTTGAAACTAGATTACCTTCTCTAAACCTGTGCAAAATTCAAAATGAGTCGAAGACCAAGCATAGGACCTAAAACTTTGAAACTACCAGGAAAACATACAGAAGAGTATATGGAGGCATCAGCACAGGCAAAGACTTCCTGCCTACAATTGGAATCACACAGGAAATAACAAAATCAATAAATATACTATATAAAATTTAAACATTTCTGTACAACAGAGGAAACAAGAGACAACAGGCTGCATATAGAATGGGAGAAATATTTTGCCAGCTACTCTCAGAAGACTAATATCCAAGATATATGAAAAACTCAAAAAACAACAAAAAATCAAATAGCCCATTTAATAAATGGGTAAATGAATTGAACAGAAACTTACAAAACAGAAGTACAAATAAATATATGAAAAATTTCTCAACATCTTTAGCCATTGGGAAAATAAAAGTCAAAACTATGTTGAATGTCATCAAAAAATCAAGAAACAAAAGAAAAATCAAACACTACAGAGACTGTGGAACCCTTTTATAGCCTTGGTGGAAGTGGAAGTTAATATAATCTTATGG
>PVJX010003065.1:12155-115288 GCA_004027295.1 Dolichotis patagonum
TTTTTTTTGGTACCGGGAATCGAATTCAAACCTTGCACTTGCCAGGCAGGTGCTTAAGCCACTGAGCTAAATCCCTGGCAAGGAGTGCAATTTTTAAGAGGCATTTTTGGGACCTACCTAAAGTCAGAGTTGAAGTGACATGGTAACAGACCCTAAATACCAGTAAGGAATGTTGGTACACTTCATGGGATACATAATGTCATGGTTTATGTCATGGCCCCCAAGCCTTATGAAATTATGCATTTGTGATTGGTTGATTGTCTAGCACTTGGATTGATGGTGTCAGTGCTGTACCCGCCTAGGGGTGGGGCCAGTACACAATGTAATGGCAAGATGAAGGCGCGTCTCTCTCTTTTGCTGGTTCATGCCTTGCCGTTTGCAGCTACCATGAACTGCAGCCCTGCTGTGCCACCCTGCTTTGGAGCCAACTGAGTATGGACCAAAACCTCCAAGAACTATCCTTCCCCAACTTTGGGCATCAGGTATTTTGTCTCAGACACGAGTAAAAAGTAACTAAGTAATAATGTTTACTAAGTAAAAAGTAATAATGTATATGGTGTTGGTTTCTTTGAATAGTGCCAGATTCATTTACCAGTACTGACTGGAGCTGAGGCCATAGAACTCTACAGTCTTACAGCTAGTAGAATTGTAAAACATAGGGTAAAGTGGCTAAAATTGACTAAGGGTTGGAAATATGTATTACGTATGTATTAGCACCAGTGATAGATGCCAGGAAACAATTTATCACACTCTAAAAAATAGTCTTGTATATACATTCTTTTTTAAAAAATTTGTTCTGGACTCTGGTAATGGCTTTGTACCTTACAAAGTTGCTCAACATCTTTACTGACAAGTTTTAAACCATAGATTTCTAGTAAATAAACATTTATTGAGTATGTACTCTACCTCAGACCACAGTCCCTGTGAAACATACTTTGTATAGTATTTCAGTTCATCTCAGCAACAGTTCTGTGAGTAGACATTACCCATATTTTTGAAATGGATAAATCGAGGTCTAAAGAAACGAATGAATTTTCATAAAAGCATATAGCTAATTAATCAAGTGCACATAAAGTCCAGCTTTTTCCCCCCTGCTCCCTGGGCCACAGTAGCTCTAGAGGACGTGTTCAGAGTCATCTCTTACTCGTGCTGCAGTGTTTGATCCTTCGTCACCCTCGTTTCCATATAGGTAGTCCTTCAGTGGGCAGACCTGGGAAAGATGCAGAACAAACAGAAACTCTCACACAGTACAATTACAATGCAAATAAGAGCTATCAAATAAAGACCGAAAATCAAGTAAGACTTGTCATACTACACTGAGAAACTTTGTCTTTCTTAATTGTTGTTGTGAGAATGTAAAATTTCAAAATATGTTCATTTTATTGTCATATTAATGGATCATTTCTGTATGTCTCAAGCATTTCCTAAGTGGCAGAACCTCAGTGGTACTAGAGTATATAAGGTTCTGTAGCTTAATTACGCCATTTAAAGACTGATCAAAAGTATTAAATAATTTATTTACACTAATAATTTCTTTCACATGTATTTGCTACATCAATTTTTAAAAAATTATCTAGTGTGGAAAGCTCTATTTTGATTGTACGAGATTCAAAATTACATATATTTTCTGCTATTCAAAATTCTCTTTCCACTATAGTTAAAATTTCTCCCCTTTCCACTATAGTTAAAATTTCCCAGTGTACCTTAAAAGACATACATGGTCCATCAAAAAATGTATATATCAGGAAAATAAAAACTTGTATAAATTACATCATGAGATTAAAGCAAGTTCCCTTTGGCCTGTACAGCTACAAGAGGTACTCAGAGTGGTGGTCATTAGCTTACAGACATTTATTAGTATGGTGGACTAGTGAAGCATGTTTTGGAGGGCTCTCTCTATACGTGTGTGTGTGTGTGTGTGTGTATCTGATGACTGACAATCATCTTATGTTTCAGTTCTCAAAATTTGATTCATAACAAATCATGTTATCAACATTTGCAGTGCTGATACAAAGCAATAGCGGGGGATCCTCTGCACAAATCAAGGCAAAGTTCTGCACTGTACTCTTAACTCTTCACTACCAAGCACTGACTGTGACAGCAGACAGGAAAACTCACAAAAGGAAGCATCATTTCAGAAGCAGTAGATATTTATTAACTTTATTAAATCTCAACCTCTGAATAAAATCTTTTTAATACTATCTGGTTAAATAATGAGGTATATGTAATGAAATTCCTTAGCATACTGAAGATTCATGGTTGATTGGAGATTTATTTCACAAAAAGAAACTAGAATGAATGACAAACTATGGTATTCACTTTACTTTTTTTTTTTTTGTATTGGGTGTCAAACTCATGACCTAGTGCTTGCCAGGCAGGCACTTGGGCCACTGAACTAGACCCTCTGGTACTCTTAAGAATTCATAGAAGATTCTCAAAATGAATGGAGTGAGTTGGTCACTTCAGGGAAAACCACTCACAGAGCTATTAAGACTCAGACATTGAAGCACACATTAGGATTTTGAGGCGCATTTACCCACGCAAATAATCTTTGTAACTCAGTCCACTAAAAGGAAAAGAATTTTTTTCTAGATGACCAGGCCTGTTGTTTAATACTCAAGCATGGTGAAGGATCTGTTCAAACAGCATGTTAGACAGGAGGTTTGAATTTGTCAGAATAATTTCACTGATTGGGTTTCACATGCTACATTGTAAGTAACTTCTGAGAGATTCTCATTTGTGCAGTGTTAGTGTAGTAGCAAAGACTAACAAGTATTATGTGAAAAAAAATCTATTGAATATCCTGCTCTCCAGCCCCGCGTGACAGTCAGAGTGACATATATGACAGAATGAGTGCAGACGCAAAGCCCAGCTTCTCTTGAGATAAACATTGAAGAGATTGGCAGAAATGTCTGCGTGCCACTAGTTTTGACAGTACAGTAAGATATAATGGATTTATTATTTTTAAATAGATCATATTTTAAAATTATTCAGTTTTAAGTTCTGGCATGGTCACTACAACAGAAGATAGATAAAGAATTACATCTCATTTAATCTTTCCCAAAATGCCATGAAGTTAAAGTACTGTTGTCTTGAATTGTTTGAGAGGAAAGGAAACTAAAAATCTGCATAAAGTTACACATTTTATAAGTCGTAAATCTGAGTTTGGGTGCTGGGGATTGAACACAGTGCATCACATGATTGGTACAATGATCAGACTCCTCTTTTCATTCTGTGGAGTTGGAAAATGTGTGTGTTATTAGCAAAGTAGAAATTATATGGAATCAGTTACTTGAAATGCAGGAATGGTTAGATAATTTATATTTCAATTTTCTCATTTTGCTGATATGCTATATTTCAGGCTACACAAATATAACAGCGTGATTACTAACTTACTTTAAACCTGGCAGGTTTTTTCCTGTGTTGAGAAATGTTGTCTAACTGTATAATCAAGCCTGGTGTGGAATGTCGGATCCTCCTGCCTCACTTCCCAAGCTCTGGGATGACAGGTATGCAGAAACATGACCAGCAAACCTGGCAGTGTTTTTAACATACTTGTTAAAAGGGAACTCTTTAGTCTTCTGCTATTCCTTTTAGCTTAGCCAAACTAAAAGCACTCAAGCAGCTCTGGCAAGAACCCCTCTCACTCATCCCACGCAGATGCTAATGAAAACAAAAACACAAAAATCAGAAAGAAGACTGAGACATTGTGATAAATAACCATAGCCCTCTGTGGCTACTTACTGACTTGTCACTGCTTCCATTTGGATTTTTTTAAAGCCTTAGAAATGTGGTAATTTTTAGAAGTTTAGCTGCAGTGATTTGAAAAGGGAGCTTGGGGGAGAATTGGTGTTGCAACTGAAAAGCAGCTGGACCTGGAACAGCTTGGGCGAGGCGGGGTCAGACCCCAGGCTCCTCAGGGCTGATTTCAGGTGGGCGCTGTGCTCTTGAGGGCTGTAGAAGTGGTGTGTGCAGAAGCCCCACGGTGCTGATGGAGTTGGGATTCAGGTTTGGGTTCACCACTTCATGATATTTATCCGAAAGGGTTTCTTCATAATTGCTTCCCAATTTACTAGTGTTAAGTAGAATCTAACAATAGTTAATTGAGTTAAAATTCTGAGTCAGAGTAAAATACAGCATTTATGTAATACATTCTGTGTGTACAGTAAACTCAAGGGAAATGTGGATTATTTCAAGGCTACATTAATATGTTAATTTGGGGAATTCACAGCTGCTGCTTGCTTTGGGCTGTGTGTCATGCCCATTTTCGCTCTACTGGTATAATGTAGTTTTTGAGTCCATTCATATTCCTTTCAGTAAGCTCTTTAATGTGGACTCTCAAGTTTAAGGAATTCAAAGGGTGTGAAATGTTCCCTAGATCTGTAAATGTAGGCACTGGCTTTAAAATTTGCTTGAAATTAGATGGACAAAATCAAGACAATCAGGAAATCCAAATATGTGTCTGCGTGTAATTTATAAAGGTATATATATATTTATGTTTGTTCCCTATGTTAACATGATCACCTGTAAGAATAATTTCCTGTGTCTTCAGCCAGGCAGTTTGGATTTTATTCTTGCTGTCAATGGCTAGTTAAGATCTTCAACAGTGGGAGAAGGGATAAAATATCCTTTTGTCGAATCCATTATTACGAAGGGTAGAGTTGGCAGTAGTCAGAGGCATAACATGTTAGGTATTTCTGAACTACTTTGAAGTTGCCTGAATATCACTACACTCTGCACCTTATTTCTATTTTTAGAAACAGCCACTGTCACTCTCTTCTCTCCTCATCCGGGGAATGCAGTCCCTGGAAAAAGAGTCGCTGTGTGGCGCTGCGGTGGTGTTACAGTGTGGATGCAAGGTTATTTTCTTGCAGCAAATTTCTAATCATGACAGGGTTATTCAGCTGAGTCTTTTCTAGAGCTCTCATGAATTCACTCAATATTTACCTAACAGCCATATCCTGATAGTCTGCATTTACTGCCTCAGCCTTATTTTAAGTTATCACAGTGCTGCTTTCCCAAACAAGCCATTCTGGAGGATTCCAAGTCAGTAACATAGCTAGGGCTTAGAAATCATAATTCCTCCACCTGTTTGGAGTCTGGTTATCCTGTTACACGTGTGATTTGGCCTATTGTAAGAGTCGGTGCTTGGTTACATGTTTGGTGTATGTTATTACATTTTGATATGAAGGCACAAGCATAAACCTCTCGGGTTTCCTTTCAGGGCTCTCTTATTTTTTCTTCCAAATGCACTCATTTTCTTTGTCTTAAAGTGCTTCTTCAGCTGAGCTGCCCTGGGCTCTTTGATCATAACCCAGGGAGGGCCATGTGAGGCACACTGTCCTCTGGGAAGGGCTGGCGGCCCTGGCTGCGCATCTGGGAGTGCCAGCAGGGGTGGAATCCTGCAGACAGGTGGTGGCAGCTCCCTGGAGACAGCGGGTGGCAGGAAAGAGGCCACAGGCAGGAGCTAGTGTAGGTGGAGGGGCCGAGGAGGAGCAGTTCACACCTGGTGTTCCCTTGCTTCTGGTGGGAGTGGGAGGGGACACAGAGCTAGCTGTCAGAGCCTTGAAAATGTTAGTTTTGGAGAAACCACTACCTTCTAGATTGGGAGACAAGAAAGGAAGACAAAGGGCCTCCAGTGGTCAGAGCCTCTCCTCCCACTTTGGTTTCTCAGCCCACTAGGGGTATCAGGAAGACTTGTGGGTTTGCTGCTTCTAAGAGCAAAAGGAAAGCTGAGAAAAGGGGTATGTGTAGACAAGAAGTGCAGAGCACTTCATGGCCATTTCTGACCGTGGAACAGACGTCACAGTGCCCAGGGCATCTCCCTGTGCCCAGGCTCTGGCCGTGGGTGTGAGTTCAGGACCTAGATGACAGATTTACAAAAGGAAAAATGAAAATATTCCGAGTTTCAGCTTTTTGATCACTAAAAGCTAAAACTGCTAGAGGGTTTGTCCAGCAATATGACATTTTTGAGGTTTGGAAAATACTGGGAATATTTGGCAAGAAGAGAGATTTTGTGGGAATGATTTGTTGCTTGTGGGTGTCCACTCTGGACATATGTGTGTGTGTAAATACAAATTCTTGTGGATAAGTATTAATATTATTGATAATGAATTTTTAAAGCCTTAACATATGTGGTTTTTCTAAATAATGAGAAATCTATGTTAGGACCCAACTGAGAGGCAGACATTTTTAACTTTCACTGAGAACCCAGTCATTAATGGCAAGAACTCCTTTCTTCCTAGTACTATTTTTTAAATTGAAAACATATCACATTTATGTTGCTGTTTATGTTTAATAGAGACATTAAATGACTGATAAGGAATGAATTTTTGCTAGTTTTGTGTTTTACATACTGGTATTTCCATCTTTGAAAGCTCTCTGCCATGTTTTCATGCCAGGACTGTTAACACCAGCAGTCAACATATATAATACTTTCTTCAAGATCACTGGCCATTAATGTGAATTAGTTATTTTCCATCACTTTTTACTGATAAATGGATGTTATTTCTCTTGTGGGTTACCATAGTTTTTATGATATGTCAAAAACTTACATGTATTGATATTGAATATTTTATTGTTCAACTTGTTAATGAAATAGAACAGAAGAGATGATATTGGAGAAAACATTAAAGGTGTCCTAAGAGGTAGTAGTAAATTTGATGTTATTAGCAGAAATGCTTTTGAACAATACTACTAAGCAATAGATGTAATGAGATTTGGGATGTTTTTAAAAACTAGTCAGTATTAGTATAATATTCCTTCAGGGAGCATTTGTAATGCCCACAAGAATGTGTTGGTAAAGGGATCAGATTCCAGGCAAACCT
The DNA here is from genome assembly GCA_004027295.1 of Dolichotis patagonum. NCBI lineage: Eukaryota > Metazoa > Chordata > Mammalia > Rodentia > Caviidae > Dolichotis > Dolichotis patagonum. The sequence goes on from PVJX010003065.1 coordinate 18,983, forward strand.
GCAGGTACTTTTCAATAGTTGACATAACACACACCTGTATGTGTATTTTGTTCTCTGACCTCAGAATTGTTTTGAAAAGCTTCTAACATATGGAAGTGTGCAAAAGAGCAGATTTTTGTTTTCTGACAAGTAGGAAAAATAAGTTCTTAGTGAAATGTTTTGCCTATGTATGGTGCTTGCAGTAAGGGCTGTATATCTTATATACTCCTTATCACTTGTGGAATAAAAAAAGCTAAGGATCCATGGTAGATCACATTTACTTGTACAGTGTTTTCCTTAAAGTATTTTAACATGTTGAATATATATATATATTCAGCATATCAGTTCATGAGCTTAATTTTTCCATGATTTTGAAAAAGAAGGCTGCATTCGTGTTTGTGTGGAAAAAGTGCCGCAGTTGTGTTTGTCACCCAGTATAGAGTTTGCAAACAAAAACAAAATTTGCCAAATGTTTTTTGTTTGCAAACCAAATTATTCCCAAACAAAACTATTCGTGAACTGAGCTACCACTGTGTGTGTATGTGTGTATGTATGCGTGTGTATATTGTTTTATTTTTTATAGTAAGGTATAAAATAATCCTCAAGGGTTTGTTTTTGATGAAATAATTTAGAAATTTTTTCTCATAGTAATGAAACTTGGTATAGAAATAGTGGTGATAAAGAAAGCCAACCCAACTTGACATTCACATTTTATATAGAGATAGATAAAATTCTCCTTTATGAAATATATTTGCTCAGCATGGTATTACCATAAATCTGGTCATGTAAGAAAAAGTGTCAAGTTTTGATACTGCTTTCAATCAAAATACTCTGTAATCACTTTGATAAAAGAATCAATTGGTCTGTAATATGTTATAATTTATATTTTATATTTATATCATTAAAAAATATGCAGTGTTTGTGTATTTTAGATCTGTGACATCCCAAATTGATTTTCATCAGATTCACAGATTTTTCTTTTCAAAATTAAGCTTTATTTAGTTTGTCATCAGCAGTTTATTTCTTGCAATCTATTTAATTGAATAGTTTCTACTGTTTATCTTAAAATGCAGATAAATGGCTCTCAGCACACTGTTTATAGTTGCATGGCTCCCTCAGTGAGTCAGCATTATCAGCTGTGGTCTTCATGTTATAACTAATGATCTTTCTGCTTATACGTTCATGTTGGTGGGAAATGCTGAACTGTGCAGGGGCAAGAGGCTGCTCCAGCTGGCGTGAATGGGTGGTCTAGGATGGTCCCTGTAGGTCAAAGCTTTGTCCTTATTGGTGTGAAATGGGAAGAGGTATATGTCCTTGACTGTGATTTTACCATACGCAAAAGCTGTCACGAAGTGCTGTGTTCTGAGACGTTGGAGTGAAGAATTTGTAGGAAGTAACTATTAGAGATTTGCTTTATTCCAGATTATCTATAATACTTAGCACAATTTTAATACTTTTGGGACCTTTTGACTTGATGACATAGAATAGGAGTCACTGGGAAATTTTCACATTACTGCCAACTAGCTACTATGGATTTAATGATGCCAGTGAATTTTTTTAATCCCTCAAGAAGGACAGAAAGAAAATAACTTCAATTGATAACTAATCATTTATTATAAGTGGGTTATTCATTTCCAAAGGTCATCATGTTCTTCCACTAAAGAAAACAAGACAATGTCACTATGAGAGTTCTCTTTTAGTGGGAATGAAGGGGCTTGGGCCATAGTACTTAAGACTGGCAAATTTGACCAACACCTTATTATTGTGCTGGATTTTTACACAGAGAATAGAGGATTGTGTAGCTAAATATAGGAAATAGGTTCTCTGGAGCTGAAGTATCAACTAATATATTAGATAAAGTATTTTATTTGATCTTGTATGCTCTTTGAGAATGTTGCAAACTTTCTGGAAGAAGTAACTATTGAAGATACCACAGTCTTTGGCTTAGTTATTGAAATTGTTCAGAAGTGGTCATTTAAGTAGAATATGAGTTTGTGTGTATTTTTCTATCTTCTTATTCTGATATTGAAATTTAAGATTGCATACAACACACATGTATTATCCTTGAATTGGTGTAGCTTAAAATACAGAAACATGAAGAAAGAGTTTATGAGAGGTAATATTTCTCATGAAGCATCTTACTCTCAGCTTTTTGGTTATTGTTGATTTAGTGTGAGAGGCCATACGATGATTATTTAACAGATGAGAAAGGGAATCTTTTGGCCTTGGAATAGTATGTGAAGTTAATAAGCATTATAGGCATAAATAGATAAAAGAATATAAAGAAGGAAAATTAAAATCAGTGAGGTGGTCAAAGACTGGGCCACTATTATACAATTAAAATATAAGAAAATCAAAGTGCTTTTGGAAACTGAGGCACTTGTTTATCAAAAGACACATGATAGCTGGAGTAGCATCAGACCAGAATGTTCTTGTCTGTATCATACCCAGGTTTACGGTGACACAATTACTATAATAACAGAGCTTCAATTCAGATCTCTTGGTTTTTCTGCCGGGAACTCAGCACAATCATCCTTTGGCAATTGTTTTCCTAACATTGGAACAAAGTAGATGACAGTTTGGAGATTTACCACTTTAATGGATAATCATGTAGAATTAAGGAAAAAATTAATTTTTTCTCAAAATTCTTTGTATTCCAGATGGAGATAGAGATCTGACTTAATTCAGCTGTCTTGTTTTACTGTAGAGGTACAGATAGCATTAATGAGAAGAGTTGGGAGAAAACTAATCTATGGCCAACCTCCCGAATACTGATTTTCCTTCAGTTAGTGTCAGTGTTACTTGGAAGTCAAAGTGCAGTATTATCTGTAACATTATTGTTTGAATCTAAGAAAAACTGTTAAGAATTGTCAAATTCTGATGAGAAAGAATGTTCTTATATACACAAGAATTTCTTTTGATCTTGTTGTTCCTAATATATATCCTAAGCATATATATATATATAAAACTTTCTAATAAAAAATTTAGATGTACTGTTTTTCTCTTAGTACTGTAACTAATATCTAAAGCAAACAACAAATAAGCATGTTAATATGTATTTAAATTATGTTTACATTTTCAAATTGAAACAATTCATCTCAGTTCTTTTTCTGTATAAATCTTTGTTTTTTTTAAACCATCACAGTTAGGAAAGGATATTTGGTTTCTGGATAAGATTTTAAGATATTTGTTTGAAGTGGCACAGAGTCTATCCTCCAGAACAGATGGTTTTACATTTATATAGAGCATAGAAGGAATTAGGAGTGAATAGTCAGCAGCCCTTTTTATGACCAAGGAAAAGAACAAAATCGATAACTTTTATGCCACTTTTCTGTTAGATTTTAAAGTTTGTAAACATACTGGCCATGCTGTCTTTTTTTTGAGCTTAAAATGATTCACACACAGCACACAGCACCTATATATAATAAATATTCCTTAAATCAATTAGGACTTATTGGTTGCTTTCTGCTGGTTATAAGTATGTCATTCAAACTTTAAAGAAAGATCTGTTAAAGCCTGTGTGGTTGATCTGTTTGTGAAATTGTGCTTGCAATAAAGCCTATGACATTGCATTTTGAAATATCATTCTGAATGTCAAAAGGCTATTAGAAAAATAGATTGCTAAAAATTTAAATAGTACATCTAGATATTTTTCTGCTTTGTGTATTATCAGAGGCAGCTTTTACCCATCTGGAGATGTTACATAATACACTCTGGTCAGTGGCCTTTGTTTTCCTTTTTTTTTCTTTCTTTCTTCTCTTGTTCCAGGGTTTTCCCCCTTTTTAAAAAGTCTTTCTACTGTCGTAGGCCACCGATCCTGCATATAGCTCAGTGCTTGACCAGAATAATCTCTCTTGCTAGTTTATAATCAAAGAGAAGACTGAGAAAAACAGCTGAGCTGTATTAGGCAACCTCAGTGTGGACTGCATTTCTTAACTGCTGAATAACACATCACAGGTGCAGGATTAGCGCTGCCTTTGGTGCTGGGCTTTTCGGCGGGAACCCCAGCAGTTCTGTGCCTCCTCTTGCTTTCTCATCTCTCACGAAGCTGGGCAGCAATACATCAGATGCACAGAAATCAAACGTGAGTAGTGGGGAAAGCTTTCTACCTCACAGAGGCTGTTTTCCCCACCAGTATTGTAAGCAAAAGCCAGTAAAGCCAAATCTGGCACAAGTAAAAGTGTTTGAACTTAGTCTTTCTTGGTTTAGGTGTGGAATAGAACAATTCAGAGAATGTAAAAATTTTACACGCAAAATAGTCACACAAGAAAATGCTGCTCTCCTGACAGTGTAAAATGTAGGCTGCTCTTAAACAAGTGAACTTCTTTGTATCTTTTATTTTAACTTTTGTGCTGTGTGTCTTGGAATGCATTTTCCCTGTACATTTTTTCATTGCTGTCATGGTTAAAATCAAGTGTTGTGACTGGAGAGTCTTGTGATGTGATGTGTTTACAGATTTTGACAGTGCAAGTTATTTACAGTGATGGCATTCAACTCACAATTCATAGATTATGAAAGTCAAAACTGCATTCTTGCAAAAATGGGTTTTAAAAATACAAACTTATTTTTAAGGTGTAGACTTAATGACTTAAGTATTCAATGAAGTTTAAAAAATATAGTGACTAATAAGGAGGTTATGCATAGTTTTATCAAGATAAAGTATACAGTTGGAGAAACAAAGGCAAGGATATCTTAGTAATTTGTGTCACTGTGGTTATCTGTCCTACAAAAGATTTCTGTGAGGCACAGCAAGTCAGTATAAAAGCCCTACAGACATTTCTACTGATTTGAAACAATTTTTTTACAGATTAGTCTTCCATACCTTTATAATATTCAGATTTTTGTTTTCATTTATTTGGTTCTAATTATCATTATTCTGCATTGATCTAATGGAGAAAGACCTTCAAATTACATTAGTGATAATAGTTGTTGATAATAGTATATCCTAAATTTATTTTAGTATTTATGCTGCATATATTTAAGTATTTGAAATAGCAATGCATTTCTGTGTTTTTAAGTCAGACTTTACCATAACTTAGGTATTTTCTAACAATTATCCAATCAAAGAATATATTCAGGATTAGAAACAGATATCCCAAATGCTTTGCAGGCTTTGTCTTCTCTGTAGAAAATGCATACAATGAACATGGTGATTTGGTTTCTAATCTATCTGGCTTTGTTATCATATATTGTGTCTCACCTACACACACGTATATGAATCTGTTCGAAATAGTTTCACACATCAGGGGGTCTTGGGAATGCTTTGTAAAGCTGTGGAGTATGTTTTGGTGTGGTGGCAAGTTGAACATCCATTCTGATTAGCTTCAGAACTCTGCAAAGCAGAGCACTGATAGAAACTCCACTGAATAAAGCCATAGCTCCTGGCTTGGAAATCAGCCAAGTTCTAGTTGATCCTTTGACATTTTTGTCAAAGAGAATGTTGGCTCACTTTCTTTCCCAACAGTGTGGACCTGATCTGACATATTAAGTATTTTAAAATATAGAGACCTTTGAATTTTATAATCATTCTATCAACTATGAGTCATTCTATGTGTTATATCATAGGTATGGATTCAATTTATTAAGTATTTTTAACCATTGTAATTACCTGCTTGTCAGTTCACTTTTTCTCATGTTTATACTTTAAAGCACTTTACAAATTTGTATGTTAGAGTTTTTCTAAATTCAGAAGCATAATAAAACCTAAGAAAAACTTAGCTATTAAATAGTATATATATGATGTCCAGAGAACTGTAATTACTATACTGTTTCATCTTTTTCTGATTTGCTTAAGTCTAGAATCATTAAATGAAAATTAAATGATTGAAGTTATCTTTTTCTACCCAGATTTTTTGGAGGTCTCAGTAGAGATTTTGAAATGTAACACGGTGAAATCTGTTTGTCAAACATAATGTGTATATCCATGAGTTTTGTGAAGAGAAAACATGTAAAAATTTATGAAAAAAAGACTATGATAGAAAACAGCACCTCTCTTAAATTTAAAACTTACATGTTTCTCTTAACCTACTCAATGTCAGTACTGAGCTGCTGGAACTCTCCTTGTGAGAGTGCTTATGTTTTCTGACAGACAGTGGTTGATGACTGCTGGCCTGCGTAGCTTGCCCTTGGATACCCTCCTGTCTAGGTCTCCCATTTGACAGTTGTGTGTGGCACTCTGGCATCTGGTTTCTTGTTTTATGTAGTATTATTTGTTTTTCCATATGCGGTTGATTTGTCTATGTTCCATATGCAGTTGAAATGTGTTCCCAGTAAAATTGTCACTTTTTTGAGGCCACCATCAGGTATTCTGGGCTATCATGTAATGCAAACGTATTTCATTATTATTTGATTTAAAATTAGTGTACTGTAGGAAGAAAAACATTTAAAAACATATTAGTCATCCTTGAAACTTAGTATTTCTTAGACCAAATGTTGTACATATTTAGAGATGTTTTGCTCACAGTGTGGAATCTATATAGTCAAGGTGAGTGAAAGGAAGTGAAATGAACAAAAGAAAAAGGAATTTAAAGAGGTACAGGCAGTCAGGGAGGGGAGAAGAGAAAGAAGAAGGAAAGCTAAAGAAACAGAAACACAAGATGTAAGGGAAAGAATAAGATAGCAAAAGAGAAAATAACTTGAAGAATAGAAACAAGGAATTTTCAGCAGTGCAGAAAACTACCGTAATTTAGTATTATTGACTCTTACTATGTGCAAAGAACTATGATTGATACTTTAGTTGGATTATCCATTCCTTATTCCAGCCAATGAGTGTCTTTATATATTTTCTCCTAAACTTCCATTCTCATCTTCTTCAAGGAGAGTTGAGTCACTTGCTATGAACACTTAGCAGGGGAAGTGACTGAGTTAGGTGTGAACTGTTTGTATTACCTTGTGTCATGAGCACATCTGGCTGCGCTGCTTGGTGACCATACCTGACCCTGCCTTGACACCTGATGTTTCACACCCCCAACCCCAGTAGCATCCCGAAACCTGCACCTGCATCTTCCTGTGTCTAACTCTTCTCTGACAGTAGTGCAGAGGAGGAAGAGTCCTGTGTAGGTGACATCTCAGTGTTACTCATTATCTGCATGTCATTCTGCTTTGGTGTCTTCTACTGAAATAGTGTTTTGCTACTTCTCTAAAGAGTCTAAAACCTGTCTCCAAATTTTTATAAATGATGTGCGCCTCTCTCTCTCTCTTTACACACACACACACACACACACACACACACACACATCCTTATGTTTTTGCTGCCAACATCATAGAACATTATTTATTTGAAAATGCCTTAGTGTAATAAAAGGGTTAGGCAATGAAAATGAAGTTCAGGTCTTTTGAATTGAAAAGAAGTGAATTATACCCTTTAAAGCTGAGGTAAATTATTCAGTTTAAATGGTAAAAGTATAAATTAGTTATCCATGTGAACTCACTACTTCACTGAAAGTTGTTTTGAAAGTCAATATTGTTTTGAAGGCCAGATACAAGTTTTATTTATGTGAGAAATATACTCTTTAAAAGTGAAGGTATTTAAACCAGTTTTTATTGAGAAAGTAAATTGGTCATAATTATTGTTAAAATTATATGAATGAATAGGATGGATCATTCTTAAAGTCACTAATTCAGTACTTTCTGCTAACCTCTACTTAAAAGTACAAATGCCTGTGGTAGGTATTTGTTTCCTCTTCTTGCTCCTGCCTGCCCTCTGGTGGAAATGTTGTAGTACATTGAAAGCCATCAATATTTTGTTATTTTAAAATTTTAAATTATTTTAAAATAATTTAAAAAATGAAGGCAAAGAATTGAAAAGAATAAGGAGGATATTATTAGTAGATCATAGGACACAAAATAATAATTTTGTTTACAGTGAATTTTTTAGAAAGATATCCATTTCTGAGAGCATTATGTATTGAGATTTAATTTTACTTGAGTCATGCCATTGATAAATATGTTAAATATTCATATTCTCTATTTTAACATGACAGTAGATTCTGATGTTTTCATTGTCTATAACGTAAAATAATCTTTTATATCACAAATTTAAAATGCCTTATTTATGGTATTTTTGAAGTGAATATTAAGAAAAATAATGCACATGGCTAACCCATGCTTTGAGCTTTACTAGATAAATATTAAAGATAAAATTAGAATTATTAACATTATGCTTTTTATTTGGCAATATTGTAAACTCTTATTTTACTTTTGTGTCTTCTGGTTTTTCTGTAAGCCATATAGAAAATGAGAGAAAAATTTTAATAAAGATCTTATTATTACAAAGAGTAATAGTCTTGTGTTTATGAGAGACTTCCAGCTTATCATTGTTCACTATTTCTAAATAAATACTTTTTAAAATCTTCAAAATTTTGCATCGCTGTATTTAATTTTAGCTCCCAGTTTTGCTGTGAGAAGCTCAATGCCATATTATTTTTGATCCTTCCTCTGCCCTGTCCTTCCCTCCCCTCCCCCTCTGCTCCCCTTTCTCTCCCCTGCCTCTGTAAGAATTTTTGTCTCTACTGTTACACTTTTTTAAAAATCTTTTTTGAGATAGGATTTCACTGTGTAACCCAGGCTGACCTCCAACTCATGGCCACCCTCCTGCCTCAGCCTCCTCAGTGCTGGGATGACAGGTGTGCACCACCACTCCCCAATGTTGTGAAATTTTCAAACGTCATTCTTTGATACCTGTTTGTTTTTACACTGAGTCATCTTTTTTAACTATTCATGACTTTCAGTTATGAGAATCTTGAATGATTCATTCATTTGATGGTTTCCTTCTGTTTTCTCATCTCTCCTGAGATAATATTATTCAGGTACTGAATTTCTTGGATTGATACTCAAAGCTTTTCACCATTTTCTCTCTGTTTTGCTCTAAGATATTTCTTAATGTTTGTTTTTCAACTTATCTGCTAAGATTTTCTTTGATGCAGTACTACTTTAAAAGTTTCTTGTTATTTCCACTGTGTAGCAGCATGGTTTTGTTTCACTGATATAGTACAGTTCCGAATAATAACGAAAGCTTCAGTTTGCATTTCCTCCATAAAGTACCTGTTTCTTCTGCGTGGGTACCGCCGTGTGTGTGCCGTTCTTAGCCTTCCATGTTTAGGGCTTCCTTGGCTATCTGATCACCCTGGGCTCATGCTCATCTGAAAGCATGCGGGATCTAGCAGCGCCGAGCAGAAGCTGGGAGCACAGGGCTGAGTCTTGTCACCGAGGGCTTCTTGTAGGGTGACCCTGAAGGGCTGCGTCACCCAGAAGCCCACAGCCTCTCTACCTACAGCTCCACTATTCTCGCCTGGTCCAGTTTCTCAGTGAAGGCGCACAGGCGCGGCTGCCATGGGTCAGGGAGCCCGGGGCTGCGGGCAAGGCCGGAGGGCTTCTGTCCAGCACAAAAGTTAGCTAAGGTTTATCCTTCCAGACATCCATAGGGTGGGGAGCACAGCTGCCCCCATGGGGAGTGGGGAAGGGAATCTCCGTTCACCTTGTAAAAGCGGGTTGTCAGGTACGCCTTTACTTTCACTTCGTTCTGAAAAATTGTTCTGCTTTATGGTTTCTCTTCTCATTTGTCTTGGGACTCAGCTTTCTTTGCTTTGTTAAATCAGCCACTACTTGCCCTGCTGCCGCCTGGGCTGTTGCAGCTGGTGTTTTGTTCTCCAGGTCTCGCTAGTCCTTGTGTTAGTTTCTAACAGTAGCTCAGCTCTTAACTTGTTATAGGGGACTCCAAAGGAGGATACTGTGTAATCTGCCTTTCTCCCCAGATATTACAATTTAACATTCTTTCTTGTTGATTAATATGCTCTGTGTCTACATTTTAAGAGCAACATAGGAATCCTGTTTTAGAGACATAATGAAATCTCTGTTGTGGTAGTCATGGGTTATTGCTAGCAGCATTGCAAAGAACCATCTTTTTTTGTCTTTTTAAAAATTTTTCTTTTTGCAAAGAAACTTCTTGTAGCTAAATTTTATAGGTAATTTATCCTTAAATAAGTTTATGATGTGAAAAATATTTTGGCCAAAATGGCATCTTATTTCTAATCTATGAAGGTATTTCCTTTTCTTCAGTGCAGAAATTTAATCGAATAAAATTTCCCAGCAGATGGCAAATTCTGGATGTTTTGCTCATTACAGTAACCCAGGCTGTGCTTGGAACATGGCAGGCATTCGGCGCATATTTGCTAAGTAATATCTCCAGAACAAATTAAATTTTATTATTTTGTTTTAAAGCATCAAAGAGAAAGGATCTGGTATGGCAGGAAGTAGTGAGTCTTAAATACCCTGTTTTCATCCTTTTGCCCCTTGAGGTAGTCATCACCTCAGTGAGCTTGATAGCCACAGTTAAGAAGAAGCCACTGCCACAGTAGGTGAGTGGTGACAGGGATGCACCACTGCAGCAGGCCAGTGAGTGAGGCTCACTCTTCTGGGAACAGACTGGGAACACATGGCTTTTGAGACAAAATGGAAGCAGGAACTTATGTTTAACTTCGTTTTATTTTAGTGTTTAACTGGAATAAGAATGGTACGTACTTGTTGAGATTTACCCTGTGATTAAATAGGTATTATTTGCTTGCTCTAGGCCAGGATTTCTCAGAGTGAAGTCTGTACATCATCTGTCTCAGAATCACGTGAGGTCTTGTTGAATATATACTTTCCTCTCCTGAGACCTAGAGAATCTAATCACTGTGGGAGACCTGAGATTCTACACAGAACAAGCTCCTTGTACACCTCTGCTGCTCACTACAATCAACATACATTTTCAAGACCAAGTTTGCAAAGAACTGTTCAAGAAAGTTATGCAGACATTTTGTGTACATTTGTAAAACTACAATAAAATGTTAAAGTCAGTAGTGGTCCTAGAAGTTCTATAAGTTGATTTCATGTGTTTTATTAATTTTATTGATTGGTTGAGACAATGTCTTGCTATGTGGCCACCCTTGAATTCTCTGTTGCCCAGCCCTGTCCTTGAACTTGAAATCTTCCTGTCTCATTCTCCTGAGTGCTAGGATTACAGGCATGTACCACCCCATGCCTTCATGGAGCTTGATTTATACTATTATTTTCTAAAAATATGACTAACTAGCTTGACATGTAGAAAGCCAAGAAAAGTTAGGTGTTTTTTTTCTAAAACTTTTCATTCTCAATGCCTAGACTCATTTACTTATGATTTAAAAAATATCAGATGCACACTACACACGTCTATAGCATATATATTGCACTTTTGACATGGCTTCAGTTTTTAAATGAACAATATTTAATTTAGAAGATAGAGTTTTGAAATTTTAGTTAATTACCAACCAGCTAGATGGGTTGTAAGAGAGATGTTAAACTGGACATTGGTCATGGTGAGGACCCTGCCCTGACGCGGCATGTGTAAGAGCTCTTACTCTAGTTCTCAAGTGCACTAGGCATTAGTAGGCGACAGAAACATGGTTCTCTGTGTTCGTTAGTACATATTCGTGGCCTGTAGTGACTGCATTCATGGTTGGAAGTGGGTACATATACATAGCAGATCATAATTCTTTTTACTTCCACTTGTCCTCTTCCCTTCCATCTCTGGTTCCCTTTTCCACTGCAGAGGACCTATCTCCCTATTTTGTAATATCTCCTTTTATTTTGCTCTTTATATGATTTATACTTTGAGTTTCTCATGTAAGAGAAGTGATGGGATAACTTGTGTGACTGATTTATTTCACTTGATATTATGGTCCTCAGTTATATCCATTTCCCTAAAAATGTCTCAGAATTATCTTTCTGGCTGAGTAGTACCTTGTATATAAACAGCATATTGTCTTTACCCATTTATCTGCTGATGGGCATACAGATTTAGCTATTATGAATTGTACTGCTATAACCATGGGTGTGTGTACATCACTGTAATATGATGTCCTTAACTCTTTTATGAAGATACCTAGAGGAGAACTAGCTGGGTCACATGAAGTTTCTAGTTTTAGTTTTTTGAGAGGGCTCCATACTGGATCAATAGTGTTCATACTAGTTTACATTTGCACAATGTAGGAGTATTTCCTTTTCCTCACAGCTTCCCCAGTGTTTATTATTGGATTTCTTGATAATGGCCATTGTTTCTGGAGTAAGATAGAATTTCACATTTTTTAATGGGCATGTCTCTCTTGGCTAATGATGTTAAACATCTTTTCATGTATTTACTATTGACATTGCTTCTAAGTGATGTCTGTTCATTTCAATTGCCTATGTTCTGATTGACTCTTTTATTTTGAGTCTATTTTTTTTAGTTCTTTATGTATTCTAGATGTTAGTCCTTTGGCTGAGGAGTAGCTGTCAAGCATTTTTCCACATTCTGTAGTTGGTTCCTTCACTCTGTTTGTTGATTGCTTTGCTGCACGGAAGCATTGGAACTTAATATAATCCCATTTGCCAATTGTTGATATTTCTTGCACATATTGATCTCTTGATATCAGGTGTAGCTGCTTATGATAATCTCCATTTTAAGGATTTTAAAAATGTGAGGAATGAGAAAATTATTCATAAATTTATCCAAAGACAACTAGCCAGTTAATAGTGAAACCTATTGTTTAACTCAGAAAGTATTTTTATGACCTCCAAATGTCCTCCCTCAAAGATAGTAGAAGAAACACTACAGTAATGTGTGGGCACTTCTACATATAAAATCTGATGGGGGAACGCTTGTCTTTTCAAACATATATTGATGGTTACTAAGTTGTTTCCTACCTAGTTTTGCAAACAAAATAGTTTTGATAACATATTATAAAATACATGATGTCCTTCAAGTAGTGAGACCTCAGGATATGAGAGAAAGACAATGTTGGGCTTTAAACAGTTGATTTAAAATGCTGTATCTGTGATTTCTTGACTATGTATAAATTACTTAAACTTTAAGTCTCTTTTCTCATTTGAGAATAGGACTGATAATATTTATGGTACTAACACCCAGAGTAATCTTTATAATGTTTCATTGACCTCTTTGTACCCAGATAAATGAAAGTATTATAATTTAATATATAAAAGATATCTTGAAAGGATTATGAATTACTTATTCTCATGACATGAATACTAAATATAAAGTATAATTTTTATCAAAAGTCTTTTAATGTCATGAATACTTTTATTTCCCATTTAATCTGACCTTTGAACAGGTGACTGTGGTATGCTGACTTACAGATACTTGACTCTTATTCTTTCTTCTTTTCAGAAAACTTTGATAACATGCTTTTGAGAAGTTCAGGAAAATTAAATGTGGGCACCAAGAAAGAGGATGGTGAGAGCACAGCCCCCACCCCTCGGCCGAAGATCTTGCGATGCAAATGCCACCACCACTGTCCAGAAGACTCTGTCAATAATATTTGCAGGTTGGTGATACAGATGATTTAAACATAGCTCTATCAAAGGGTTATACCTTTTTAATTAAGTGTTCCCAAAAATACATTTTGGAGAATAGTGCCTCCCTCAATTACCTCACAGGACTGTGCTACATTTAGAGAAAGATGGAGTTGTATTTCACCCTAAAATGGTCCTGGGCTCCTCTATCCCTTCAGACATCCTGCATTCACAGAGATGGCACAGTCCAGAGACTCCTTTCAAGCAGCAGAAGCCAATTGCTATTTTCCAAACACCTGCTCTGCAGTCAGTTCAAGGGCAACAGAGGTCACCTATGTGTAATGTTTTGACTATCCATCATGTTGGTGGCATTGGTAATTTCAAAACAACATCTAAACTGTGGGGAATATTAATAAACTGACTCTGATATAGCAGTATTTTGACAGAATTTATGTGAATCCACCAGATGTTAAGAAAGTACTACAAAATAAGTCAAAGTACTGCAAATGCTACAAAGTAAACTACTAAGTTGATAATCACGTTTTATGATGCTTTATAACACTTGAAAGTTAACTGTTCGCATTTTTCACATTTTTTTCTTCCATGGTTATGCAGCTGTATCCATCTTATCACAGCAGCTGCATTTACTCCCTAGACCAAGGACAGCAGTGGGTAGCCTAAGGAGGCCAGAGTGTACCAAGAGAGAAATGGAGACATTAACCAGACACATGCAGACCTCAGGCATTACCTGTCTGAGAAGCAGAGCGTGGCTTTAGAGAATTGTGGACCCATATAGGGCAGTGGACCTCGAGTTTAAAGTACAGGTAGAACATCTCAAGCCACTATTTGCAGCTTTATCTGCCAGAAGAGTATGCCAATCTGAATTAAGTGCTCTCTTACGTTCAGAGAGATTTTTATAAAGTTTCCTGTCATGCAGAGTCCAACTTGAGTTTCCCAGATCCAAAGTGCTTCAGATTCTGAAACTTTCAGAACAAAAGCATAATGCCTCAAGTAGAGAAAAATTCCACCCCTGATTTCTACAGTTAAAGCACAGGCACTTTAAAAATGTGTAAAACTTGCTTCAGGCTATTTGTATAAGGTTTATATATATAACATAAATGAATTTCATTTTTGGATGTGGGTCCCAGCTCACCTTGGGTAAGTTTATCAATATATCTCAAGGACCCAGCATATTTAGCACAAGAAATAGACATTAACTGATGTAACACAAAAAGACATGCTGGATGTCATCAAAATATATGTCTCTCATTTAGTCAGGAGAAGGACTCAGCATTGTGGAGTGTGAGTTCTGCCTTTCATACAGATGGGATTGGGGATCCAAAGAGGGGAGTGATAGACCTTCACTGCTGCACAGTGGTCAGATCATTGAGCTGTGTGATAAAGTGCAGTCATTTGAAACTCGGGTTTTTTTTCCTGGAAAACACTGTTTCTTTAGAGTAAAAACTGTCAGGAAAATTTTAAAATTTCATAAGGAAAGAAAAATTAGAAGGAGGAAGCTGATTAAGGGAGTATCTCTAAGTCTGTAGTAGTCATGGTACATTGGTGTGTATCATTTGGGCTGTTGTCGTGGTGACTGTATGTTTAGAATTTCCTGCCACTGTCTTAATTTCAGATACTTTGTCCTGTTTTCCTGATAAACCCTCAAGTGTCGGTCCGTTGGGAGGAGGTGTTCAGGCAGGAGTGCCCAATGGAAAGGCCGTGCTGTGGGAAGGAGCCACGTGTGTACCCAAAGGAGACTGGCTTCCTGGAGCACAGGGGGCACAGAGGGCAGCAGCAGAGGAAGGACCGCCGTGTCTCGTGGGCGCTGCCAGGAATGTTAGCCGTGTGCCCAAGAGCACAGGGAGGTCAGGAGGGAGGTGTTTCAGTCAGAGTGGCTGCTACAAATGACAGGATTAGATTTGCTTCTTTGAAAAAAGTCCTTTGATGCAGAGTATTGACTGTGTGAGAAGCAGACACAGTGCAAAGAAGAATTAGGTCTGAGAATCTGAGAAGTGGGTTCAGTAGGAGTAGTTCATGTGAGAGGAAACGACCGGGAACCGGAAGGCTACTGGTATAGGAGAGTTGGGTGTGTCTGAGACAGTTTAGAATGTGGAGTTATGGGCTGATGGGTTGATAGGGAGGGGAGACTCCAGAGGGGGTTCCATGATCCCAGACATATATTTAGATGCATAGCAGAGCCTTGTAGTGAAGTTGGGCAGAGGAAAAGAACAAAGTTCCAATGTGGGCACATTGAGTTGGAAGGTTTTGACACTTTTGAGTAGATATGTCAAAGAGCATGGCGACAGGACACAGATCTGTGCTCCAGCGGACGTTCAGGAGAGAACACCAAGAAGCCAGAACATCATCATGTTAGCGACGTGACCTTAGAATCGCAGAGACCTGTGAGCCTGTACCTGCACCTTCTCTGAGGTTTCCAGGCCAGCCACAGCCAGCCTGGGCTCCGCCAGGCTGAGTGGCCTTGATGGCAGCCCTGCCACTAGGTTCTTCGTTCTCCTTGCACTTGCAGTGCCCAGGGCTTACTTTTGCTCACACGGGTGTGAGAAAGCAAACTCTTAGAACCTCTGCATGATCATGCCCTCCAGCATTCCCTTCAGCAACTGAAGTGACGAGTCGAATTCAGAGCCAACAGAAAGTCATTTGTAGGATGAAGCAGGAAGACTTAGAGTCAGGGATGGAGAGCGTCCACCTGAATGGAAGTGAACCTGGAGGCCCTTAGTGCTGGCGTGGCAGAGGACAGCCCAGGAGACCAACGGGTCCTGTTAAGTGAAGTGCTGAGGGTGGCTGTGTTGGCAGTGAGTAAGCGATCAAGGATCGGAAGTGAAAAATGCCAACCAGCAGAAGCCGTCTAAAGATACTCACCGTGGTAGTGATGGAAGGCAGAATGAGGTGGGCTTCCAATAAAATGGTTGTCGCTCTTTGATTTACAGAAGCAAACGGTGAAAACACTCAGAGAAAAAGTCAGCAACAGTAGCAATGGAACGTCTCCAAAGAATAGTGATGCACTATTGTAACCAACACAGATGGACTAAGCTGTAGACATAAATAGAAAGTTAATATTTACTGAAGTGTTTATAAATATTAGCATCTTTAATTGCACCTATCATTAACTGTTGCAGTATTCCTACAGAGCATGGAGCACTATCTGTATTTTACATGTGAGAAATCAGAGGCTCTGAAAGCCTGTGCAGTTTTCTCAGAAATCTGAGGTGTGATAATCTGATGAACACATTGTGGCCAAGATTCTGGAGTCATGAGTTCTTGGCCATCAGCCATTCAGACCCGGGTTCTCAGAGGAGAGGTGTGACAAGGAATTGAGTTGAAAGCCCTAGTCCTTTACTAATGAGGTGTTTCCTGCAAGAGGATGCTCTTGTGAGCTGAGATCAGTCCTGTGAGGTCATAGGGAATGCTTTTGTATGTTCCCTTCTGTACGTATTTCTCAAACTCGATATATCTGTCCCCTCCATGAGTTGTACATAGGTACTATAGTAAGACACAATAAAAATGAATTATTACAACGTGAATGGAAAAATTTGCAAATTACATGCTTGCTGTCCATGTTTTCTGTTATTTAGCTTCAGCACACATGAAACACCCTTCCTTGCAATGCGCTACTCAGGTTTCAGTTTTGTTTTAACCTCCTTGCTGACCAGTGACAAGCTATCTACTGTCTCCAGCTGTGGATCTGGAAGTCTGGGGCAGAAGGAAAAGCAGAGGGGCTGATGGGCTCTTGACAGTTTCTGTTAATCCAGGCCTTTTCACCTTGCTGAGCACAGTGGTGGGTTCTCAGACAGGTGCTCCTGACCTGTGTCTTTGTAAAGTGCGAGTCTTTAGGTTTGTTATCTTCTGTATCTCTCTTCCCTGTGTGATGAATACCACTATAAGCCATTCAGTTATTGCCACTGTTGCCCAGACTATCTAAACATTGAACTTTATAATTCTTTTTTCCCAGAAGATGCTGATTTCAAATAATTGTTCTTAGGAAAATGGTGGGTCCTTCGTTAGAACTTGTAATTTAGTTGCAAGAGTCTGTGATTACAAATTAACTGATTTTATAAAAAAATTATGCTCCCTTTTTGCCTCTCATCACTCAAAAATGTGAACGTTAAATGAGCCGATTTTTGTTGGAGTATCTTTAAAATCACACGTAGAGAACCCTGAAGATTGCTTAGCAGAAAAAGAAAATAGATCTGTAGAGCAGTGATGGTGACCATTCAGAGGTCTCAGTGATATGGACAGCCTGCTGCAGCACATGTGCCGTAGGTTTACCCCTACCGCTACAGAAAATGGGTTTGTGCTGGAGATGAGAAGGGAAGACCTTCTACAAGGCTCTGAAAGAGATAGGTCACTCTCATGTCATTGTCATTATCCAATGACAATTGGATTATCATGAACGTTGTAACCTTGCCTTCTCTAAATAAAGTGACCCTTCAGAGGAAAAGCCAAAGAAGGACACATAAAATCAGAGACATTTTATTCTATTTTCTTCCAATCCTGTGGGAATCCATCCATCTAAGAAAGAAAACAAACCAAAAACCTTACAATGCTGTTACTTTGGTAATCATCATTCTTTGCTTATTTCCCAGTTGACAGGAAACATTTAGGTAGCTTACAGTTTCTATCCTACTGCTTGAAGTTGGGTAGCTGTTTCTCTCCTGGGTTTGGTGGCCTTTGTAGACTAGGAGCTCCTCCAGAGCAAAGGCCACAGCTGTTTCCTTGGTGTTCTCAGCACCTCCATCTACATGAGTCCTGGTGTGCTCGCCAGATGCAAGGTGAACTCCTGGTGATGAAGCTGTGGCACTCAGCTGGCTGAAGTATATGTGACTGAAACAGCAACTCTCCAAACTTTGTGCATCTTTGAATCTACCTGTGACAGAAAATTTTGAAAACTTTATTTCCTTGGTTGTGAAATAAATAATTTAGAAGATTGAATTTCCTTAAGTGTTTGTTTATAAATGACTTAAAATCAGCAAGCATTTAAAAAGTCAATTTGAATGAAAAGTGTAAAAAATTAAGAATTCTAGTGTTTGTTAGATATTGGAGGAAAAAAGGAATAAATATTGATCAGTCAAGAGAACTGTTACTCCTTGTAGGCAGATGACATTGAGCAGATACTTACATAATTAATTTTGATTGACAGAAATTTTAAAGTAATGTTTTAAAAATTTTCTACTATCTAATTAAAGCAGATGAAATCTTTGATAATTATTTTATAATTATTCTATGTAAAGATTTAAGCTAGTGGAAATCTTCAGAAGTAGTTCCTTCTTACCCGTGATAGCTGTTTGTGGACAAACCTGGGGTTTGAAAAAAACATGAGATCTTAGGAGAAGGAGAGAGCTGAGGGGGCCAAAGCTTGGACATGCTCCCATTTCTGTGCCTGGGAGCAGAGTGGAGACGCTCTCGGCTCAGTCTTGGGGTCCTTGTGAAGTTGCTTTCTTACCATCTACAGTAACATAAGAAAGAGTCGCATTCCAGAAGGCCATGGAACCCACTGGATGAGCAGTGAGTGGAGAGAGAAACCTTGAGGTCTCTGGAAGCTCTCCACAGTCTTAAAAGGGTGTCTCTTGGACCTTCAAAGGCTAGAGCAGGACGACCCCTCTCCTGATATGCATGTTCACTTGGACACACTGAAAATCTCCTTGAGGTGGTCAATACCCCGATGATCCGAGTTCCAGAAACTTCTTTGCGTTTGGAATATTGGGCAAATGTAAGAATCTGTGGAGCCACCCAATGTTATAACAAGAGTTGTATTATTACTTTTTGACCTCATGTGACCTTTATGTTCTCAAGTGCATTGACTTTTGTAAATTAAAGTCATGTCAAGAAGCATTCAGCATTGATGACTGAGTATATAGTTATACACTCAACTGTTGTTCCATTCTAATCACTTCTCTGCCTGTGATGCAGTAGGACAGCATTCTGGAAGTGCTGAGATCAGTTCTCTCTTCCTCTCTGTTCATAATCATTATTTTAGTTCAGTGATTTAGCCTATAACTATTATACCACTATTATGCTATGATATTATTATCATTTTACTACTTCCAGTTTTATTTAAAATTCTATTTTTTTATTATTCATTTCTTAAAATTTTTAATCCTCCAGGGAGAATGGGGTAAAATCTGTTTATATAAAACTAAGATAAATATGACACTTAGGCAGCAGAATACACAAGCCAGCATCAGGAGCTGATTTCCTGTTGTGACATCCAGTAGTGGGATCTTAGTGGTGAGCAGAGGTCACTGGTTTTGACTCCGGAGCTTAGTTTTGCTTACACTTGTGCTTGCTTGAGAGTTGAAAGCTCACAAGTAATTCTTCAGCTTCATAAATGTACTTCAAATTTCCAGTTAATTTCCCTTGTTAGATAGCAATTTCAGAGAGTAGCTCAAATATTACTTTTGCTTTATTGAAGATGATATGCACAGAAATGGCTTTCTCACCTCCTTCAACTAAATTTTTGATTCCTTCTTGAATTATGGTGGATGGAACATTGATTCTTTTCTCCAAGGTCCCTCTCTCTCACTCTCACTTTTTTTTAGTTTTGGCTTCTCCCTCTTTGCAAACAGAAGAATGAATTTTTAAAGTTTGCGTATATTTTACCTGATGTTTATGTTTCCCAGGACATTATACCATTAACTTACCTACAGCTTTACTATATGTTCTCATCTCTTTCTCAATTTATATAAATTATCTAGAAATTCATTTCTATATACTTAGATTTTGAGTAAGGGGAAGTCATAAAATGTAAGAAGCAGTCTTGAGATTTAATCTGCATAGTGACTGCACAAGCCCATGTATATTTATATGTCAGAAAATTTCGGATAATTGCTAATCTTGCTTTTGATCAGAAATATGAGTTATAATTGAACTATGTTTAAATTTTTAAAAATTTTATCACAATAAACATTGTGAACATTGCCAGTAATTCCCCAAAAGTATGCTCCTTGCTTCAAACACACTTTTTCCCAACTTTCTAGCTACTTTCTGAAACAGTTCTGCTAGTTCTGTTTCATGAGTGTCTTTTGAGAGGTCAGGAAAACAGTGACTATGGCTGCTGAGTGCCATGCAAAGAGAAGAGAGGCTCACAGACACATTACAGTGTGTCCTCGCCCACCCTGTTCACCAGATTCAGCACCATGTGACTTTTGGCTCTTTCTCCAAGTTAGCCGTGAAAGGTAAATACTTTGAATTGATTGAGGACATCAAGACATCTGGACAGCCAGGATGGTGCAATTAAAGACACAAAAGAGGACTTGAACTGCTTCAGAAAGTCGCAAAAGTGATGGGATGAGTGTGTTTGAAGTAAGGAGGAGTATTTAGAGTGGGATCAATGCAATGTGTCTTTTATTGTAATAAACGTTCAACAACTTTTAAACATTCATCATACTTTTTGATCATGTTACATATGTAGTTTATGTGGAAAACATTTTAAAAGTCACAAATATTATTTATTCATGCTATTTAAATTTCTAAGAAACAACTCTATTTATTGTCTTTAACACTTACATGCTTTACATTTTCATAAAACTTCCAGTAAATTTATTAGGACGGCCCTAGTAAATTCAAAGCATGGGCTGTTCAGAGGCAGTCTTTCTTCTGCAGTAATATTCATGCGTTTGACCTTCATCCAGCAGAGTGATTTATCGTTGGCCCTTCCTCACTATTCATTAGTACATTTGAACTTTGCTTTACTAGTTCTTATAAACCAAGACATGTTGGATCACTCGAGGCTTAGAAACCAAGTAAACAGTTCTAAGGATGTTGATGATAAGTGAAGGGCTAATTCATGGCAGAATAGACAAACCTACAAATCATGGCTAATACCGTTCTCACAGCCTTCTTCCATGTTTCATCTGTCTTGAATGCTGAGTGTGCATATGAATGTGAAAGGGTGACTGTATAGTTCATTTCTGAGGATGTGCAGTAGTAGCTCATTACTTACGGTGGAAGTCCACTGGCATTCATCACACCAAATGTGTAGCTCCAGTTCTTGTGGGAATGAAGGAAGAAGACCTTGATTCAAGGCATGAGTCTGTCACTATTTTTTTTTATTTTTTGTTATATGTTTGCAATGCATAATAATTATAGTTTGGGGAATTGTACATACCTTTGTGCAGTGGTGGTGAACCTATGGCATGTATTACTTGTTTTTGTTTTAAGACAAAAATGTTAATGTACGAGTTGCTTTTTCTAAACTTAAACTTCAGTATTTAGGTTTAATTGCAGTGTTGGCACTTTGCTTTGAATAAGTGGGTTTTTACTGGGTTTTGGGTTGAAGTTTGAGCACTTGTCTGTCAAAGGTTCACTATTCCTGCCTAGTGTAATTATTTTTGACTTTGCATAAAGAAATTTCTCAATTTCTCAATCTCTAAACTAGAAATATTACTAAATATTACTATCTTCTTGTTGTTTAGAGTTCTAAATGACATAAAAAGTGAGTATAAATCCAGGAAAACATACAAAAAATAAAAATCGTTCATTTCCACTACTATGTTAGGACACCTTGGTGTTGTGCATCTATGACCCCTCCCAGGTCCAGCCCAGATGGCTCACAACAAAGCTTCATCTCTTCTCAGACAGGCCAGCCCAAGAAGCAGCGGAGGCTGGTGTCTGCGCTGCTCGGTTCACCCTGCTGACCCAGGTCCTCCCTGGCTTTGGCTGTTGTGTTTAGTAGGGATGAGCATACTTCACAGCTCAGATGAGTAGAGCCAGCCATCAGCATGCACACATGTGCTGCCAGCCGTGCCCTCTGCCTAACTGTACCCTTTTGGGAAATTACTCTGTGAGCCTCAGTTTCCCCACACAGAAGTTGAGAATAGTACTATTTTCCTCCAAATGGTTTAGTATGGGTTTATCAGGAGAAATTTCTATTTGGGAAGGCCCAGAGTAAGTCCAGTAAGTGGTATATATGGTTGTTAGTGGTGGTTCTTAACGTGTTGTATGGAAATTTTGATTCCACCTTTCTCATAAGTTTCCAGGTAGAGAAGGTATTAACACATGTTTTGAAGATAGTTAGATCCACTTTCATAAAAGGAAGTTTTCAGATTATCTGAGCAGTATGTAGCCTGTACTGATGACTTGTTTCTCCCTCTTTGCATTGAAGCCAAGATATGCATCCCTGGCACACATTGACTCATTCTCTCTCTCCCTGACCTTGCCTGTCTGGTCTTCAGCACAGACGGATACTGCTTCACCATGATAGAGGAAGATGACTCTGGGACGCCTGTGGTCACTTCCGGATGTCTGGGACTAGAAGGCTCAGATTTCCAGTGTCGGGTAGGGAAGATGACTTGATGTTACTCTGTAACCTTGTATTGGCTAGATTTCTAGCAAGATCTCAGTGAGACAAAACAATTGTTTTTTATGGCTAACCCATTTTTAGTAATTTGGAAAATAAGTGAAAATTCTCACTGGGCCAATTCTCCCTTCATTTTGAAATCTAATATTCTTTTTATTTTTACTGTTAGCTTCTTACTTAGTGTCTTATTAGATTATTTTCAAAATCCAATTTACCACACTGCATTAAGCCAAGACTTCTTCCTTATTATGTGTATACTAGTTATTACAGATGTAATAGTAGTTTTGTTGAAATGCAAAAGTTGTAGTAAGATAGTGCAGGATAATTTGAAACAAATTACCTGAAAGCAGATAACATTTTCAAGATGTAAAAAATTATTAGAATTTCATGTAAGTTTTCTATTGATAATTTTTTAATTTTTTAGACACTATGACATTGAAATAGAATACACTTGCTAATAGTTGTGTGGGTTCTATTTTAGGACACACCCATTCCTCATCAAAGAAGATCCATCGAATGCTGCACAGAAAGGAATGAGTGTAATAAAGACTTGCACCCTACACTGCCTCCACTGAAGAACAGAGGTAAGGCCAGCAATGCTTCCAGGCTGGAAAAGTTTAGGCATAATGCAAACACATGTTGCAATCATCATCTTTCCCAGAGTTCCCCTAACTGACTCCTCCTCTGCTCACCCTTGTTGAATATCTTCGTTGCTTTTCCCAAGGAGTCTGCCTGTGTCACACACCACTGCTGAGGCAGAAGGTGCCATAAAATGACAGAATCTGTCCTTCAGAGACAGCAGAGCAAGTCCTCAGGACAGTGGTTGTGAGTTCCCTCTGCTGATGCACATACTTCTCTTCCCGTCTTCCCTCCAGGAAGTCACACTTCCTAGAGCTTGTGCCTGCTCTCACCCCAGAGTGCTATTCAGAAGTTGTGTCTATCTCTAAAACTACCTTTTGGCTACATTAATTTTAAAAATAAAGACCCTGTAAGAGGCTAAATAGATCATTTTCTATGTGGCACTTTATTATGTCTATGCTAGAGTATCTGTGCTTTTTCATCAAAGCATATATTGCTATATTGATAAGATGAAGAGGGTGTGGGTTTAATTTCAAAGCTTACCCAGTGAAGTATTTCTCACTGAAAACAGCAGTTATTGTACCTCAAATGACTTCTTGTTAGAAACAACCCCTGTATTTCCTTTCCTGACTTGTTCTCACCATAGAATGAATGACTGCTTGTCATTATAGACTCCTAAGTCCTAAGTCTTATATGGGTGGCTTTGAATGATTCTTTATGATTCATTTTACTTCTCGATTTTTTTATTTTAAAGCTGTTAAAACAGTAAAACCAAAACAAAATAATAACGATACATTATTTCAAAACAAGATGATCACAAATTAACAATTGTGACTATATTGTATATTGTTATCTTCAAAATAGTTGCTCAGCTTAGCTTACAAGATCTAGGCATATAAAACAGATCAAACAAAATAAACACTCACAGTTTCTTTCCATAACTAATAGAATTAATAGTACAATTTTCTTAGCTCTTGTGTATATATATATATTTTTCCCTTCCTTCTTTTCTTTATTTCTTGAGAAGAGGAAATCTCAACAAAATATGGCAGGATTTCTTGGCTTTGATCATGTTCTATAAACTTTTTCCTGCTATAGCCTGGAAACTATGTAATAATGATTCACAAGGATTCACCAAAAAAAAAAAACTTACAGTTCTTTTAGTTTTTTCAAACAACATGTTAAGTGTTACAAATATAGAAATGGATGAAGAAAATTCTTCTAAGAAGTGTGCACTAGAATATGAGAAACATCTAAGTTATTAGCTTACACAGTGATACCTCACTTATTGAACTCAATTTATTACAAATTTGTGGTCAAGTACTGAAAAGTTTGAGAACTCAGTATATTTTTTCCTCTAAAAAATAATGGAAAACCAAATAATCAGTTGTGAGACCCCCAAATTACACTTATAAATTCATTTTTCCAGAAGTTTACCAAATTTCACAATTTCTTTCTTTCTTTTACTCTGCTATGGTTCTCAGTTTTCCTCTTAGCTTTACTGCTAGTGTTACTGACTTTCTTTGAAACCATCATTATGGGGCTGGGGTTTAGCTCAGTGGCTCAAGCACTTGCCTGGTAAGTGTGAGGTCATGAGTTCAAACTATAGTACCAGACATTCCTTAGTGGGCTGAGTAAACTTGAAAATTGAGAAATTAAAACAACTAGTGTCAGTCAAGCATCATGGTAAGTACTGTGTTGTTGAACCACCTGAATCTCGTCAACCGTCTGAACACTTGTCCCATGTTAAAGGGCGGCAAAAATCAGCACACTTCATCCAGTTTATGCAGCCTGCGACTGCCTCAGTTTGCTTTGCTGAGTTTTGCTTTGCTTTGAGGCAATGCAGAATGCCATAGGGTAACAAGCTTCTCCTGAGGAGAGAGTATACACAGTAATGAGATCAAGTGCAGCTCCTTCATCATTGAACAGATACGGCCTGGAAAGCCAGGAACCCATAGCTGGCACAAGAGAAAGAAGAGATGTCTGCGTGATGGGGAGGGGTGTTCTGCAGTCTCTTCCTCCAGACCTTGTTTCTTATAATAACTTTTTTAAGTGAACATTCAGAACGCAATAAATAAAACTCTTGCTTCATTAAGTGGGATAGTCTGCTTTGGCTCTTCTGTAATTTCTATAGTTTAAAAAATAAGTTTAAATGTTTATGGAAATTACTCAAGTACATTGTATTTTGACATAAGAGAAAATGTATCTGAGGTAACCCTCTGTTTACAAATAGGATAATTTCTTTGTAATTTAAGGAAAACTATAATATAGGACTTACATAGTTAAAAATTATTTTATTCTTATTCAATTAAGATAACTATAGTTTGAGCAGCATACGGATTTGTTTTAAAATGTTCTCTGTTAGTGCTAATTACAAACAACTCTCCAGGAAACAAGTATTTAGCCAGAGAAATATCAGTTTCTCCTCAGCACATATTGGATATATGATAGTGAGTGCACATGAGTGAGTGCTAGAATTCGCCTTCTGTTACGCAGGTTATGCCTTAGCAGTATAGACCAAATCATAAATCCCAGCTAAAGTGCTTGTAGGAGAGTAGCACTAGTATTTCTTGAAATGGCCCATTTTGGAATTTCAGGCTGGTTTCTTTTGGTAAGACAGATGAGAAAAATTTAAAGGTAATTTTTTTTGAATAAAATAAACCTAGAAGTAAAAGTTTTGTCCTAATGTACTTTGTGATCAGGACTATAACTCCCTAAACACATCATGCAGGAGGTGAAGAGGACCTTGTTTTGTTCATGGAGAGAGAATATATTTCTAGAGTTTTCTGTAGAAGGGAATTTTGCTGTGACAGAAGTAAATGTGTGCACTGCTACTTGTTGAATAAGGTCCTCTGACAGGAGTATGCGTTAGGTATTGTCTCATAGAAAGATGCTTCTTGTGGACCTGTGTTCCTAACACCTAGACTCCATATCAAAATGTCTTTGGGCGTGTGGTTATTTCCAGAATTCTTTCTTTTATTTCACATTGCAGTTATGAACTATATTCCAGCTTTGTAAAATGAACCCTATCCTTTTGCACACTAACCCCTCTCCTTACCAGAGAGGAGGCAATGCGGCAGAACAGTTTGTTCTAGAACTTCCCGTGAGCCTTATCTGCCTGCTGTAGTGGACCTGATTTCCTGGGCAAGAAGTTCTTGGTCTTGCATTCCCTGGGCAATGGAGGACAGTGCGGGTGCAAATCTGCTACCCAGAGAGAGCCAGAGGCCTCTGCGCTCCTCCTGATCTGTATCTGCAAGGGTTCACTTTCCAACCTCTGGCAGTGACTAGAATGTTTACCTTGTTAGTGCTCCCAGCACAGGTAATGGCACATTAAACAGGACCAATGGGACCAACTGAAAC
Source organism: Dolichotis patagonum (assembly GCA_004027295.1). Classification (NCBI taxonomy): domain Eukaryota; kingdom Metazoa; phylum Chordata; class Mammalia; order Rodentia; family Caviidae; genus Dolichotis; species Dolichotis patagonum. Next base: position 45,522 of record PVJX010003065.1, read on the forward strand.
AAAACATTCTTGATAAGGATCAGCTATTCCTGAAGAAAGCCAAGGAGGCAGAAGATGAGGGTGCAGGGGTAGGGTTATTAGGGCAAGAAAAATAGGTATTGCTCCCCTTAAATAAAATGCTTGCTGTTGAGGGAAGAATGCCAAGGATCCTCTAGGTTCTTCCTTCTCTTATAAATCAGAAATATAGTAAAACGATAAAGGCTAAACTAGTCTGCAATCTGCATATCCTTGAAAAATGAACTGCATACAAATGGACAGTTTTAGTAAAGTTGAATCACTGGAATGAAAAAGTATTCTGTGTTCACATACTGAAAATATTACTGATTATGTGACCAGCTGTAGTTTCAGTGGAGTAACGTTGTCTTTCTGCAAAGTCAAACTTTTGTTATCTTAAAAATTGGTAAGACACCAGTGGCAGTCTTTGTGTATATATGTAAAAAAAAAATAATAAATTTACTAAGATAATTGATTGTATAAAATTTCAGCCTGCTTAATTTTAAAAACTGCATATTAGTTTTAGGTTTTACTAAGCAATGCATTGCATACAAGGTGTGTGATAATTGTATACTGCTTCTGACTGTGTGAAGCTGGAATGGCTTTTTGGACAGTGGCTAAAATTCTGAACTTTTTGTGGTCAATAAGCAGTGTTTTTTAGTTATTTTGTATGAAACTGCTTGTTTTTAATTTCCATTTCACCTTTGAAGATGAAGGCTGCTATCATTAATATTTTGGGAATAGTATGGATCATCGATAACTGTTCAACACACGTATTCTGGACTGATGAGTACGTCCTACTACTGACTGTGAACTAGGCAGGGGTGAAAGAGGATGGAAGACATGTGTGTCCATGTATCTGCGCCACATGAGGAGTGCAAATGCTATATGCTGCCAGCATGGACAGATAAAATGATAGGGAAAAAGATCTTAAAAACAAGTTTGGACAAGAAATAAGCACAGTAATCTGTGGATTATTGTTTTAAATAGTTAACCCAAGCCTTTTCTGTAATCTTGCAAGGTACATTAAAATTTATTTTGAAATTATATGCTCGTGTTATTTTCCTGATTTTTGGTAATTGTGTTACTATTTGTAAGACAAGGTCCTCATTCCTAGAAAGTGTATTCCAATCTGTTTGTAAATGACAGGAACTCTACAACTGCAAGTGATCTAAGATAATACAGACAAACACATACCCAAGCAACTAAAATTAAATGTGAATATATATTGCATATGTTCATGTGTACTTATATGGGGCATTGATGCAGTAGGAGAAAGAAAATATAGAATGTTAGCAATTGCAGCAGCACAAGTGCCTGGCTGGCAAGCACGAGGTTGTGAGTTCGATCGTCAGTACCAATAAATAAATAAATAATTTAAAAAATGATGTTAATAATGAGAAATCTGGGTGAATACCACATAAGAGTTCTTTATTTTTATAGTTATTTTGCCAGGCTGAAATTATTTCCAATTATTAAAACATTAATATTGATAATGAAGTAGAAATTGTGCAAGTCATTCAAAAAGATATTTGACAATATGAAAAAATGTGTACATTGAGCTAATAATTCTACTTCTAGATCTCTCGAATACAGACACATGCAAAGATGGATATATAAATGGATATATAAATGGATATATATATGGATGGATATATAAATGGATATATAAATGTGTATGTGAAAATCAAAAAAAGATGATTTATTTGAAGGTGGGGTAAGGGGAAGAGAGATGGTAGACAGCTACTCTGGGTGAGTAGGGAATATTTCAAAGTGAAATACCCTTGACTTCTTTGTATTATAATGAAGAAGCATTATAAATCTGAAATCTTCTAAATATACAACAATAGAAAATTGGCTTTCTAATGAGGATGTCTTTATGCTATGTAATGTTTAAAAATCATCCATTACTTTTGGAAAATACCCAAAATATTATAAATGAAAGTAATCTTAGAAAACAATATAATATGGCAAAATATTTTGCTCATGAGCTTTTTTTTTTCTTTGTTCGTCAAAATGATACTGAGATAGCATTGCTCAGCTGTTGGCTTGTATAGTAAGGAGGTAGTGATTTTATTTATTTTAGTTACTTGATGACTTTCAGGTTTTTTTATGGAACTTGTGATAAATCACCTCAGATACAAAATATTTAGGTGTCCGTATATTTACAAGTATACAACACTGTTAAAAACCCTCTTTGTGTAGAACCAAAGTCTTAAATTATAATACTACTTTTTAAAATTAAGTAACAGTAATCAGGCTTCCAAGGATATATGTGGCTCTTAAGAAATGGTGCTAATTCTGTTATTGTAAAGTGCACCAGACTTTGTCATTTTTCCACAAAATATGTACCAAAGACCACCTGCATAAAATTCACAAATGAGGATTGCTAGAAAATAAAATTCTTCAAGTAAAAATTTCTGAGGTTGAAAATCAGTAAATATGCATTTGTATTAAAGGTCTCTCAGTCATTCCTGTTGATAATGTTGAGAAAGCATTTGCTTTGTCAAGAACTGTAGTTAAGACCAAATTAATATTTAATAATTAGGTTTTTTTTTTTTTAAAGCATCACGCGTTCTTTGTCGGGAACCTATACAATTGTTTTAAAGAGTGGTTTCCTTTGTGAAAACGCTAAGCTGGATGCCTTGGAAGTCATCTTTGTGTAAAGCCTCTGTGTGTTTGGCAACCTTGAAGGCGTCTGCCTTGGTAACCACTGTGAGGATGCTTTTGCCTTTATGCACAGTGAATATAGATACGGTTTTAAAATCCAAATTCACAATACAAAGTGTTCCAGGAGCTGTGTGACAAGAACCTGTGAACCCACCAACTCAGTCTAGAATAACTGTGAGCTGTTTGCTTATATTTTAGATCTATTTTCCTGTGTTGTGTTCTTTGCATGGGTTTATCATGTGTCAAGCCTCTCCCAGAGGGCAGCTGTGCCACTGAAGTGGGTTCCTAGGTGAACGATGGTTTGTTCTAATGTAATACATAGTTCTCAATATACATGTGTTTTTTCTTATAAATTAGAGTGCAGAAAATGTCTTTATATCTTGCATATAATGCTTAATATGAACTTTGGGAAAAGAGCTGATTCCTCATTTGTAAGTAGAAATATTGTCCATATCATAGCTGTCATTCTTTTTTTCTAAATTTCAGACTTTGTTGATGGACCTATACATCACAAGGCCTTACTTATTTCTGTGACTGTCTGTAGTTTGCTGTTGGTCCTCATCATTTTATTCTGCTACTTCAGGTAAGTTTTCAACATGTAGATGTAGAATTTTGCATTTACCTTATCTTCCTCACCCTAACGTTCCTTCTACTTTTGTTTATTAAAGTTTTTAGTCACAGCTTTCTTTGACCTAATTAGATCTAAACTGTTATTGTTGAATATTTGTCTTAACAGCATTATATGTATGTGTAAAAAGATACCTATCTAATTTCTGCTTCAGGTATCAAAAGGACTCATAAATATTTAATCCCTAAGGAAACTAGATTAGTTGGGGAATTCAGGGACTTTTTGCTACTAATACTTGATAGTAAACAAATAAAAGACCATATTGAACTTAGAGTAATTCAAATAAGTCCTTATTTCCTGAGGTAAAAAATTCATCTTAGTACTGAGATTTTTAAACATAATTTGTAGATTAAGCATTAAAATCAAGTTCTGTTAGGAGATAAATTATTTTCAGTCACTTAATAACTTTTTTCTAGTTCATAAAATGTTAAAGACCTTTATATATTATTTGTCTTTTGAGCAATTTAATATTCATTTGCAGTATTTTGCAAATGGGTCAGTCAATTCAAATGAATTAATAGTTGAAGACAATTATTAACAAAATGTTTTTAAAGATTAATTTTATTTCATCTGTTACTGTTTTATGCATTACCTTACATGACCGAGTTAACTATAATGTTTTCTATAAACCAAGAACTTTCGTCTTTAATTAATTAGAGGCTTTACAGGAAAAGATTTTAAGAATAAATATTGTAAGTGGGAAAACTAACAGTCTATATATATAGAGTCTATGCATATAGTCTCTCTCTCTCATATATATATATATATGCCATATATATATACTATAATTAACTTCATGTTTTTTAGTGTCCCAACATTTAAAGTTTTTTTTCTGTTTAACTATATATATCCAATAGTTAACTATATATATATATATAACTATATATATATATATATATATATATATATAACTATATATATCCAATAGTTAAACAGAAAAAAAACTTTAAATGTTGGGACACTAAAAAACATGAAGTTAATTAAAAAATAAGTCAGCAAAGTAATTACAATTTGTATTTTTGAAACTGTAAGGACAGTATTTGGTTTGTATGATTTATGTGTTAAAATCAATATATTACAAAGTTTTTACCCATCTTGTATTTTGGTTTCTAAAGTTATCCCCATCGTGTTTAGGTATAAAAGACAAGAAACCAGGCCACGTTATAGCATTGGGCTGGAACAGGATGAAACGTACATCCCTCCAGGAGAATCCCTGCGGGACCTGATTGAGCAGTCTCAAAGCTCGGGAAGTGGATCAGGCCTCCCTCTACTGGTATGCGAAGGAATGGAGAAGAATGTCTTCAGAAAGGAAATGTCAATACAGGCTGGGTTTCATTTTACTGAAACAGATAGGGCAGCAGGCTTCATGCAGCCAGTTAGACACCAGGTCTCAGCTGCACGGCTTGCTGATAACATTTTGACATGCTGGGCTAAGGTGATTGTTTTTTAATGAAAGTGTATGGTTACAACCCAGACTCTCAGACATTCTGATAAAGACCTGATTAGAGAACAGTAAATGAGGAACCATCTTCCCTCTGTCTGTGGTGAGGATAGCATTACTGCACTTTGGCCCTGCCTTTGAAGGCAAGAAGGTTACCACCACCTGGGATCTGAGTGCTTCTCCAAAAGCAGGAAGCTGCCTGTCAGCCGTGGGGTTTGTCAGGGTGAGGTCTTAGCTTTTCCATTCAGGAGAGGTTTAATTTTCTGATGGTAAAACTCCCAGCCTTGATGAGAATATACACCAAATCCAAGGCACTCGTTGTCATGAGAAACATGACTGACTCTTTTATGGACCACCAAGGACAGCTATTGGAATTCATAATGGAAATAGTTTTAACGAGGAATATTTTTCTTAATAATTCTTTTATGATTGATTTTCCTGGTCTTCTTAGTCTGATTCTGACTTTGGATATCTTGTTTACTTGACTCATTGGATGATGTTTTATTTATTACTCTAAGAAATGTTTTTGAGATGTGACCAAAACCAAATTGTATAGGTGTTTGAGGCATTGTAATAAAGATTATGGCCCTTAAGATTTAAAAAAAAAAAATTAGTACAAGTTCTAGTGACTAAATAGCTTGATTTTAGAATTTTTAATGTTGCAAATATAATTCTATTTTAAATGTACATTTTATTTATAAAGAAAAGTGCAAATTGTCCAATCCCATTTCATATTGATGGATTCATTGTGCCTGCTTTTGAAATTGTAGCCGATTTGTCCCCTCACTCTTTTCCCCATCTAACTCCCCCTTCTCGTTACTCTGGAGGTGCCTTTCCGAAGTCTTTGATCCTGCTGTGTTACTTTGCTGGCTGTAACACTCTGACGCCTAGCACTGTCTCTGGATCCCCTCTCGCAGCCTGACCCACATGGCACGTTAGCCCAGCCTGCCTGCCCACCCTGGCCTCTGCTGTCTCAGCCAGAACCCAAGCTCTAGCATCACCTCTGAGCAATCATTTCTCAGGCAGGGTCTGTGCTCCTGTCTCTGTAAATGCAATCTCTTTTTGTGGCACCTTCTTCCAACTTTGGGCTCCGCACCTGCTTCCCATTTTACCTCTGATGGCTTCTCAGTTACCTCGGAGCGAGCCAGTTTGTGTTTTGTTAGAACAGTTTCTTTTTATTAGTCATGAGATAGTTTAAAAAATACTTTAAGTGGGGTTAATGTCTCCCCCCCCCACAGTTCAATGTCTTGAACTGTGTCATCTTTGGAGGGGTAAGGCGAGTACATATTATTCACTTGGGATCCCCAGGAGAGTGTTTGATTCATTAAATGGGCCACTCAGTCATTTGTTAAAAAAAAAGAAAAAAAAACACTTTCAGCTCTTTCTTTTACTATCTACAAAAATACTGTTTCTATAATTTAGATACCAAGCAATATCATTTGGAGTATAGTCCATAAATCTTAAGAGTGTAGTGTCTCTCCATATTTCCTGTTCATCTTTTAAATATCTGGCAAATGGGACCAAGAGAGGAGGGTGAGAGAGAGGAGAAGAATAAGGGTATGTTCTGTATGTGCAGCAACTCCCCATGGAGAGTGTGTTCATTATGTGCTGCAAAAATTGGAAACGGCTATCTTTTCTCACTCCAGACAGTGGTCTTTGTATGTTCCCACTTACAACTCATAGTGACCCTACGAGGAAATACAGTCACGCGTCATGTAATGACGGGACAGGTTCTGAGAAATGCATCACGAGACAATTTTTTTTGTCATGAGAACATCATAGAGTGTTTCTACACAAGCTAAGAGAACCGTGACGTCATGTGGTGATATAATCTCATGGGGTCATTACTACGTAAGCACCCTCTCTTCAACGTGAATGTCAGTGCGCTGCACACGACAGTTTTAGAAACACATCTTGTGTTATGCAACAGGTGACGTATGCATAGGTATGTAAACCAGCTGAGTGCTACAGAAGCCAGTATCTGCCCAGGTGATACGCCTCCTGAATCTTTGCTCTTAACATCTGTAAAATGTGAAGCAGATGTTAATGAAAACAATGAAATGGATTTGATTGGGCACATTGGGGAGGGTGCTATAGAGCCTGGTTCACTAAAGAAAATTTTCAGTATTACAGCTTTTAATGTTTGGTTCTAAGATTTGGTTTGTAAGGTAAACAATGTAGAGGTGTGCAGTAATCCCTCCAGGTATTGTACTATATGAGTGACTACCTCACCGTAACACCAATTTGTTATTTACCTCATCAGCATAACGTTTTACATGTAAATACATACTTGGAACTAGTATTCATCAAATGATTTTATGTGTGAGCTTAATTTTGGATTTTTACTTTTTTTCATGAGATATCTATTTCTTTATCAAAAAAGAGTAAAAGAATTGTTCTTAAGATATAGGACCTGGGATTTAGCTTAATGATATAAGTGCCTGGCAGGCACAAAGTTGTGAGTTCAGTCCCTGGTACAAAAAAAAAAAAAAGAATTAAGAGATAATGTATGTTTCTGTTCTCTGTGTCACATATATGCATGTTTATATATGACAGATCATTCAATTGTATAAGAAATAGTATGCATTACTATAATATATGCCCTATTTGACCTTGTCAAGAAACAGAAGTTAAATTACTAAATATTAGCCTTCTTAAGTGAGGACTTGTGCAAAAAATTTTTGAATATATATCAAAGTTTTTCCAACCATGTGTTTGTGCATATAAGTGTGTGTGTGTGGAGGGGTTTGTGAATATGTGTGTGCTGCTAATTCAGATCTTAGAGAGTGCACTATTTATGACCACGTTATGTCTCATCCATATACCAGTATGTACATGGACCGAGGCATCTGATAGTGTCTGATGCTTGTCACTGAATAAGATGATAACCCTGAAACAGCGGTAACACCTGAGTCCTCAAACATTCACATGGACCCAGTGCTCCTGGGGTAATTCTTTTTTTGGAGCTACAGTTACAGTGATTGTATGGTGCAGGTGCAGTATGATTCCATCAATGTGACAAATGCTAAGATAATTGAAGAGGAAACATATTTTGGCTCACAGCTTTAAGAGGCTTTAGTCTGTAATTGGTCGGCCTGTTGTTTTGGGATGTGGCAGCAGCATATCTTTCTGAGGGCTCGTGGAGACATGGAAGTGCTCACCTTCTGAGCAGTAAGCAAGAGAGACAGGAAGGAGTTCCACAGTCAGCTGGATTGTATGGTCTTCCTGACCTAAAGAGTTCCCCAGGTTCCACCTTTTAGCAACTTTACCACTCCCTAGTGGACAGAGCTGCAGACCACCCCTGAACAGCGGACCTTGGAGGAACACTTTGTAAGACCCAAATTATTGCAGGACATTTTATTTCTATAATCATTTCAAAAATTGATACTAAGAATGTAATGGAAAATAAAAATTTAAATACAGAGAGACCAGAAACATTTGCTAAATCAAATAAACACTCAAATCAGTCTCTCAGCTTTTCAAGTTACATTTTCATAGCATCCTTTGATGCTATCTCAAGTAAAAGTGTGCTTTAAATTTCTGAATATAATTTAGCAATACTTTTTAATCTTAGAGATAAGCTGTTTCTGTTCTATCAAGCATTGCCAATTCTGTCAGTACTTGTACTGACGCAGAGACATTATCGTTAGAAAAGAAGCAGATGCAAAGCTGTCTATGTTAGGAAATGTGCCCTAGATTGACAAGAGCAATGCTTTGTAACATCTGTATATTGAACATGGTATTTCTTCACTAAGTGTGGAAAGTTTCCTCTCAAGTGAATAATTTGGCTGCTGTGTACTTGGCTCCCAAGTGCTTAGTGAGCCTAACCCTCTGCCACCTTGTGTGGGGACAGGGGTGTAGGGAAGGTTAGCTCACAGCACAGTGGGAGCCAGGGGAAGGACGAAGGCTGCTCTCTGCGGGCACTCGCTTGCTCTTTCCATTGAGCTTCATGGTTCATAGCATGTTCTTCGTTTCATTTTGTTTTGTTTTTATGGCACTGGGGATTAAACCCAGGGATATGACCAATGAACTATGTCCTTAAGCCCCTTTCAAAATTTTGGGGGGATGTCTGTCCTTTACCAAAACACTTTTCTGTCTGACATGAGTGGTAGTAATGGTTCTGATGGCAAGTAGCACTACCTTTTAAATTGAGAAAAAAACATCCATTTTGAAAAAAAAGAGAACTGATCCTTATTGGTAGACACCTGTGGTAAACAGACTAATGAGTCCCCTCCCTATCCTACTCTGTAAAATTTGTTATGTACAGGCAAAGAATTGTTAAGTCTGCTGATCTGACTGTGAGATGAGACTATTCTGGTTTGTTTTGGTTGTGTGGTTCCTAAAAGTGCAAAGACAAAAGAAAAACTAAGTGTTTACTTAATGTAAAGCATGTCTCCTAAACGGAGTACATTCCAGCTCTCCGATCAGATTTTATGAGTTTTAACTTAAATTCTTTGTTTGTTTTTTAAATTATGTGAACATGCCACAGATGTTTGGCAGCCCTTTCATCCATAGAATGATTGATATTAGTGGGGTTTTATTTTATTTTATTTTTTTTTTTGGTGCCGGGGATCAAACTCATGACCTTACGTTTGCCAAGCAGGCACTTATGCGGCTGAGCTAAACCCCAAGCCCTGATATTAGTGTTCTTAAAATACATGATTTTTAAGTGCAGATGGAAGGAAGATTAAGCATAGACAGTCACACTTGATGTCACTTAACTGTCATATTTTCTCTTTCTTTGTCTTTACTGTTCTCTTTATAGCTCTTTGGAGCTGCCTTACAGCTTAAGTAACCTTCTTTCCAACTTCTTAATGTTAACTTGTTTCTTTAATCTGCCATTTTGAATTTTTGACTGATAGCTCTTCCACTTGAAAAATGTAGGAGGTTTTTGTTTTGTTTTGTTTTGTTTTGTTTTAAAGAGAATAAAAACAAGCAAAACAACACAGAACAAAGCCAATTGCAATAAGCCAGCATAAGTGACACAGGACCCCAAAACAGCATGAAATCAACAATAGTCACCACAGTGCCTCCTGCCTTCCCAAAACAGCTGAAGATAACCTCATACATAGTAGAAATTAAACAGAACATAGTAGAACCAATAAAAATAAGAGAATGAATGCAACAAAGGACCCCAAAACAAGACAAAAGTAAATGCAAAATGGCCACCATATCTTTCTATCCTTGAAATAGCTGCCCATGCCATTGGACACAACCAAACCAAACCAAACAAAACAGAATAAAACCCAACCCAACAAAACAATGAAAATGATACAGAACTTCAAAACAAGATAATAGGGAGTCAACAATGACCACCACCCTCAAAAGGAGATCCCCCATATATGCCATACTGCACACCGTGATCCTATGAATAGATGATGAGACCCCCTGGCCCCAGACCTCAAAATCAGTGAAACACCAAACACTACAAGCATCAAACTGCCCTTCAGTAGCCATTGTCACAGTCCGTGCTTCTCCAGATCAGCAGGTCACCCATGGGGGTGGGGGTGGGGGTTGGCTCCTCTCTCTTCCCAGCCCATGCATCAGAAAGGGCCAGGTATCACTGTCCCCGCCATGGCAGGAGACTGTGCATGGCGCTGGTTTGCAAGGGGGCCTGCTTCCTGTTGACTCCTGGTTTTCTTCCCCCGCAGTCCATGAATGGTGCCGACCCATGGGAAAGGGCTAGGGTCCAGCTGTCTCCCAGGTGGTGGTGGCCCATGCATGGTGCTGGCCTGCGGGGGTGGGGGGGCTTCTGTTGTTGATTTCCTACTCTCCTTCCCCCTAGTTCGCGATTGGCACCAACTCACAGGAAAAGACTAGGGTCTGGCTGTCTCCCAGCGGTGGCAGCCCGCGTGTGGCACTGGTTTGCAAGGAGAGCTTGCTTCTTGTTGATTTCTTGTTTTCTTCTCCCACACTCCATGAATGGTGCTGACCCTTGGGAAAAGGCTAGGGTGTGGCTGTTCCCAGGCCGCAGCAGTCTGCACGTGGTGCTGTTTCGTAGGGAGGGCTTGCTTCTTGTTGATTTCTTGTTCTTTTCCCCCACAGTCCAAAAAGCATAGTTTTTAATAATCTCTTCCTGCTTGCTTATTTTTCATTTCATCTCCTAGCTCTTAAATATTTCATGTAGTTATTTGACATTTCCTGTCTATTGCAATATGTAATCTGAAGGTGTTAAATCTCATGCTGTTTCCTGACTCTCTTTTGTAGTAACTGTTTCCTTTTGTTTTAAGGTATTTTTTCCAGAAGCTCTTCTTTCATATTCTTCCTTCTTTTTCTCCATTTATTTTTTTTCCTTCCTCCCCCCCCCTCTTGTTTTCTTCTTTGTGAGCCTACCAGTATATAACAGTTTTTCATATTGCAGCCATATGTCAAGTGTTCTTGAGGCAAGACCTCCTTTAAAGTACTATTCATCCTACCATAGTTTTGGAATGAAAAGTATTTTACTTTTCTCATTGCTGGGAAAAAATATCCAACACTCAAAGTTAAAGGAGCATAGGTTTGTTTAACTCACAGTTTGTAGAGGTTTCAGTCCATTATCAGCTGCTCCAAGGCTTGGTAGCCTGGCAGAGGGGCATTGCAGAGGAGAAATAATTCATGGCAGGCAAGAGGTAGCAAAGTAACAAGAGACAACCATAGCTCTTTCTATCCCTTACGTCTTAGGCAGGCTACTTAGGGCAGATGGGACTCACACTGTTTACCCTAGCATTGTACCATGCAGCATCATACACTCTAGATCCAACCACCTCTAAAAAAAGAGCCACCTATGGCTTTTGAGGCTTTGGGGGACGTCTGAACACAAGCCATAACATTTCACTCCTGGTCCCCCAAAGACTCATGCATATTCCTTTATGGAAAAAGCATTTAGTCCATCTCCAAGAGTGCCCAATGTCCTGACAGTCTGAGCTTTGCTGAAAAGTTCAAGTCCAAAGTCTCCTCTGAGATTCAAGGCAAACTCTTAGCTGCCAGCCCCTGTTCAAATGAAAAGAAAGTTAGACACTTCCAACATTGAATGGAACAAGATAGACATTTCCATTCCGAAAGTCACAGACAGGGGAATACAAAGGAATGGGACCAAAGCAAGTCCAAAATCCAGCAGGGCAAAAATTAAGTCTTGTAGTTCCATATGCAGCACCCTTGGGCAATCCATGAAAAGATGTGAACTCTACAGGGCTTGGGTGGCTCCACCTCTACCTCACTTCTGGTGTTTGTAACTCCCATGACTTCTTTGGCTGGCTTTGCTCACTAATTGGAGGTTTCATTGGATAATCCACATTTCTGGCTTCTCCAAACTTCTGGAGTTTCCACAGAACCTTCAGCTTCACATTCAGAGCTTCACACACTGCTCTTTCAGTAGCACAATGCCTGGCCTTCAAGGCCTTCTTCTTCCAGACCCCACAACTCTTGTATTCTGCATGTACCTAAAACCAGTGCCACATGGTGTTGCCAAAGTCTGGAGCTGTTTGGAGCAGTAGCCAGGCTTGCTTCTCTCTTGCCTATAGGAGTCCAGTGTTTATGAACCCAAACCCAAGGAACAAATTCTCTAGGCTGCCAGCACTCTGGAACACGGTGCTCTGGTGCTCTTTTCTTAAAGGAAAGCCTTTCACTTTTGCAAGTTTGAGGTTGCAGAGGGTGAAGTCCTGATGCTGTCTGTGATGGCCTAAGGCTATCTTTTCTATTCTCCTGTTCCTTCTCAGCAGTCAAGATCTCCTCTTCTCTATCTTTGCAGTCCACAACTTTACTGTGGCTTCCTTTCTGGCCAAATTCACAACTTTTTAAAAAGGCTCCAACAATAACCATGCCACTGCCTCAATATTAGATTGACTTGAAATTTCTTCTACAAGATTGATTAGTCCACCATGCTTAATCTCAGTCTGAGGCAGTCTCTGGATATGAACAAAATGGAGACAAACTTCCTAACAAGCTGTAACACACGTCTGTCTATAGTCTACCAGTTAGTGCAGACTTTCTTCCCAGCAGAAACCTGAATCTGTTCTTTACTGGTGGAATTTCTATCAGCCTTCTGGTCTCCAGTACTCTGACCAGAATCTCCCATGCAGAACAGCCTACAATGTTCCAGCTCTGCTCTTTCAGACATCTCCAGACCTTTCCTAGCTCTTTTCCCTCCCACCAGTCAGCTCCAAAGGCTCCTAAACCACATGGCCAGGTACAGTCACAGCAGCCACTCCACTTTTCTTGTGCCAAAGTTTGTATCAGTAACTTTTCTCATTGCTGAGACAAAACAACTGGCACCTAAAGGTGCAGGGAGAGAGGATTATTTATCTCACAGTTTGTAGAGGTTTCAGTCCATAGTCGGCTGGCTCCAAGGCAGGGTGGCATGGCACAGGGGCATCACAGAAGAGAAACAGTTCATGGCAGGCAAAAGCTACCAAAACAACAAGGGAGGGCCAATCTCTCTCTATCCCTTCTATCTTATCCAGACTACTTATGGCAGGTAGCACTTACAACTTTAATCCTAGTGCCCTGGCTCCTAGCATTGCACTCTAAGTCAATCCCAGCATCACACACCCTAGCTCCAGCCACTTCTAAAACCCACCTATGACTGCATGAGGCTTCGGGGAGACATCGAAACACAAGCCATGACAAAAAGTATACTGCAAGAGATTTCCTCAGAAAAGGATTTGTAGTTTGTTTTCACCTAAAGACATAGCGTACTACCAACCTAACACAACTTTAATACTATTTGATAGTACCAACTTAAAGCCAAAACATTAGGTTAAGTGCTTCTAGTTTTAAAGGGGTCAAAGTTTAGACTCTGCATATTATGCAGATATTATTCTCTGCCCAATCACAACCTATCTTTTGTAAACACTTAGTAAATCATTCCCTGCTCTGGTCTCAAATGTTTCCCTTGCTCCTCCTCAATTTTTTCTTCTTCCCGTCTTTTTTTTCTATCTTCCTCTGTTTTCCTTGCTTGGTGATTTTATGTACCTCTTTGTGTGCCTAATAGTGCATTACAATTTTGCTTCTTTTATTGTGCTTATGATCAATTATTTGGTGGCAAAGTTCTTTTAGCATATCTAATAACCTATTATGGTAATGAGAGTGAGGAGATTTTCTTCTGCCAAGTACTGGATATCCATTCAGGTTTCTCCTTTATCTAAATTATAGCAGATAAAATGAAATATTTGCTAGTTTGGACAATATTTTGAGCATTCAGAATCCCCCGTCTCAAATACATGTACAAAAAGAATAGCATAACTTAATAAATATAAATAACTTGTCTATATAAAGAAACTTACTGACTAAATATATTTTATGTGCATTAATTGTTTCTTCTCTAGAGGAAAAAAAGATGAAACAGATCTGCAGTCCTGAGCACACACTGACAGAGTGTTTTGGGATTTAACAGGTCCAAAGAACGATAGCAAAGCAAATTCAGATGGTGAAACAGATTGGAAAAGGTCGTTATGGAGAAGTCTGGATGGGAAAGTGGCGTGGCGAAAAGGTAGCTGTGAAAGTGTTCTTCACCACGGAGGAAGCCAGCTGGTTCCGAGAGACAGAAATATATCAGACAGTGCTGATGAGGCATGAAAACATTTTGGGTGAGTAAAAGTCTGTATGGCAATGTTTGGGGTTTTCTAGCTTTCCTCTGCTTTTCTGTTCACATCTGCATATTAATTCATCTGTCTAGACCCATTATGAAACAGACATTTTCTTCTTGGTATTGGCCCAAAAGCCTCACACACTTCCAGTGGGAGACAGCACAGGAGGGATGAATGGGGCACTTCTGCGAGTGCATGGTGGGATGGACATCGGATACTCTCAAATATGTTTTCTTCTGAAACAGGAATTGCTAATGTAATACCAGAATTTCTAAGGCTTTCTTATGGATTTGAAAGAGCATATTTTTGTTAAAGTGTTGTGCTAAATTAGAAGCATTTTATTTATAGGGTTTATATCGAGAGTTTGTGTTGAGAATTGATTTAATTCTTATTTTCTCAGGCTGGACAGAAAGTGTCTAGATCATTCAAGAAGGGGTGATGTGTTTGCCTTAATGCAGGACTGTTTTATAAACAGTGCTTACCTGAAACTGTTGTACCATAAAAGAATTTATATGTCAGCTGCTGATCAGAAAGGTGTTGTGTTTGCATATGCAAATTTTTAATCTTTCTGTATCCCTACAATTTTGATTACCTCTGGTTGGTATTTGTAATTTAACACCATTGTAGGCATAATCAGGAAACTAGGTGAAATGCTAAACAGGAGAATCTAGACCAAGAATGATATTGAAAGTATGAATTATTCCTGATTGCATTTCAAAAATGCCACCAACCCTTTTGTCTTTTTTCTTTTTAGGATTCATTGCTGCAGATATCAAAGGGACAGGGTCCTGGACCCAGTTGTACCTCATCACAGACTATCACGAAAATGGTTCTCTTTATGATTATTTGAAGTCCACCACCCTTGACACTAAATCAATGCTAAAACTAGCCTACTCCTCTGTCAGTGGCCTATGCCACTTACACACTGAAATCTTTAGTACTCAAGGCAAACCAGCGATTGCCCATCGAGATCTGAAAAGCAAGAACATCCTGGTGAAGAAAAATGGAACTTGTTGTATAGCTGACCTGGGCCTGGCTGTTAAATTTATTAGGTTAGTATTGGAATGAACAAGTGTATTTCCCAAATTATTGTCATTCACTTTGTGCAGATGCTGTGTACATTTTGTAGCTTGGTGCTTCTAGAATGCATTTAGTAGGTGAGGAATTCCATTGAAATCAACTCCTTAGAAAAAATGCCACCAAATGTTTTCTCTGTTCCACAGTGTGTTTGGGTCTGTGCTCTTGTTGTGTGCTCTGCAGGGACCTGGCATAGAGGCTTCCTATTAGGTTTGCAGCTGATAGGAAATGGTATAGAAAAAAGTGGTGAATAGCTGGAATACCTGGAAACCTGTGCTCAGAATTCTGCCAAATGCATGAAGATAGGAAAAGATTCATGAGAGCACTGTCAGCTGCATAGACAGCGTTTCCTGTGTGGTATCAGAGAGAGAGGTTACATGGTGTTTTAGGAGAAATGCCAGAAATTAATAAGACACAGCTAGTATCGTACTGTGGCTTAATCAGTGACTGGAGCACCTGGCCAGACACAGAAGTGCTGACAGTGCTTTTCAGCCTCCTGTGGGCCCCCAGTAACGTCCAGAGCTTCCTTGAAATGAAGAGTGGACAGGCTGGTGACTGGACTCGATTTTACTCACCTTCATTTTAATCGGAGTAGCTCCTTTTATCTCCACTGCAATTTAATTAGAGGAAAGATACCTCTGTTCTGGAAAAAAAACATACAAAATGAGTTTGTGAACTACCTCCATTATCAAAATAGAACTCCTGCTTTATAAGACTCAGTTTAGCCTCAGTCTTTATTATGTGGTTGGCCTCTCTTTTGGGATTTTCCCAAAGAGAACTCTGGCACATGGAGAAGGGCTCAAAGTAGGAGTCATAAAGAAGAGTCAGCATTTGAAAAATAAAACTTCCAAGAAAGGCCTGTTGGTACTTTACTCTTCGGGTGAAGGCCGACGTGTGATTTAATAATGGGCCCCCAATATGTGAAAGTCACCACCAATTAGAAGATGGCATATTGAAGTTCTTGATCTTTAAAAGCAAAGCAAAAGAAATGATTTGCTCTGCAGGTTTAAGTTAGAAAATATGAACCTTTTGCCAGGAAAGATTATTAAACTCCTTTTCCTTTCTAAATCCATTTTTTAATGATCTGCCACCCTAATCAAGTCTCCACCTCAGAAATTGCTCTGCTCCTCAGACCAGCAGCCTCTTCCTCTGCTCTGTCGAATGTCTTCAGCACCCTGAGGGTAATCTGCCTTTCCAGCCTGGTCTTTGCAATGTCTTCAAGTCTGGCTTCTTCTCCCCACTCTGATGACCCTGCTGCATAGACAGAAGTGCCATCTTGGTCACCAGAGCCTCATCTTCCTGCCCTGCGCTCACCTTCTCCTCTGTTCCTGGTGTGTCTTCAGTGGCTTCAGTGGCCAGATTTCCTCCCCTCTCTCCCGGCTTCTGCTCATGTGTTCCCTGTCGCACATTTCCCCCTGTGAGATTTCCAGCTTTTCTTTCTAGTCTCATTTTGCTTGCCCCATTTAAAATGTGGGCCCCCACACATCTTCCTTTGTTCCCTGATTGCTGGTTTCCAGTTGAATCTGTCTTCATGGCATCCCCACTTGTACCTAGCTAGGGTGCCGTCTGCACCATATTTCTGGACCCTGGGATAATGCATCTTACCTTACTTCTGCTTTCCAGTCTCCTCTATATGTTGCTGCCAGAATTTCTCCAAGCCTACTTCAGACATTATTATAATGTCTTATTTCCCATGGATTTGGGCTAAAATGGAGTTAAGAGTCCCTTGGTACAGTTGATTCTTTGCTGGTCCTGAACTATAGGTCCATTCCCACCACATCACTTACCTTTTGCTGTGTGTATCTTGAACACTTTGTACCACTCGTGTGCCCAGGTGTTTGTGACAGACTTTATTATTACCCGGATACTCATGTGCCTTCTCTAAACCACCACTGGTCTTCACAGTTTCTTCATCAGCGACATCTTGCTCTCTGAAAAGCCTGATTTTCAGTTAATCTTCTTGTGCCCTCCAATGGGACCTTCTGTGTATTATTGTGACATTTCTTAACACTGTTTTATAGCAATCATTGGCAGAATTGACACTTCTAGTGCAGCATAAGCCCTTTGTAGGTACATGACATGTATTTTTCAGATTTGCACCCCATTTTCTTTCCCATTACTAAGGTATTGCTTAAAATTTTTATATAATGAATAAATGAATGATTCCATATAGACTGTAGAATTAAGGAAGAAAGCAACTTTTCTTAACTCCAGAGAATCTCTACATTCTGGACTAAATTTGTCTTTCCCATTTCATATTCTACCAACTCTACATTTTCTGTGTTTCATTTATGAAACTGAACATGTGTTTTTTCCTTATGTGCCCCATGCTTCCTGCCACCTTGCCTGTGATTACACAGTCTATAGCTTGGAAATGTCCCTACCTCTCCAGGTGCCTTAATCTGATTTGAGATGTGCCTCTGGGTCACTTTGTCCCCAGTGAGGAATAACAGCACTCAACTCTAGGCTTCTCTGGTCATTTCCTGGCTGTTTTCTGCCTGGTATTACACTTATTTTGATGCATGCCTTGTCTTTCCTATTAGTCCTTAAAAGCAGGAGCCACACCAGACTTAATAAAATGTTTCCCATTTGAACTGACATCAAGTCACTCAGTGTATTTTTGTATTGTTTTAAATAAATAAATGTAGGTAATAATAAAGTAATTGAACCTATCTTCTTGACAGATCTTTAAACAAAGACTGTCTCTTACATTTCTGAAACTTAGCCTCTCAACTTTTATGTAAACTCATATTCTAGGAAGTGAGAGAGATTCCTTTGAGGGATACTTAATGATAGTGGCTGTTGGTCAAGTTAGGCAAGAGCTGAGATGGTGACCTGGACATTAATTGGCTGCACACACTCACATAGCTACAGACCAACTGGTGGACATTCATCTTTCTAGTGCCTTAGGTGGATGTTGCATTTGATAGTGTCAAAAGTCCATTTCATATTTTTCTTTCCTATATTTTAAAGCTTATACTTCCTAGTTTTTAGCCTATCTTTTAAATAGTGTGGCTATATATTTCTTTAGTTTTTAGTCTTTTCCTGACCATTTTATGGTGTGCATGTTGTGTGTGTGTAGATGCATAGATGTTTGGAGTATGTTTTCTACCAAGGGGAGTCATAGCAAACAAAGCTGAATTTTCACACTTCATAGGTGACCATTCTGTGAGAACTTTATCTTTTCCTTAATGTCTCCACAGTGTTAATTGTTCTCTTAGGCTTTTACGTTATTTCTGGGAGGTTTCCAGGGAAACTCAGAGTCCAAGAGAGACAGCAAAAGAGCGCTAAGGTGGTATCTTAGAGATTTCCTGTTGCACAACATTTTGCCCTGCCTTGGTTTCTCCCTGCAGTCTTTAAAAATGATGTAAGTGCTGATGCATTTCCTGCTCAACTGTAATTCAATTTGGGCAGTGCCAAGCAGCAGTCACATCTCCTTGCCTCTCCATTGGGAAGAGAAGACAGTGGTGCGTGTGTCTTGAAGGCCTGTGTGCTGCTTTTCACGTTTCACTCTAGAAGATCAAGCAGCCCCTTCAGTGTCAGAATAAAATGTTTTCCCAGCAGGGAAATAAATCCTGGCCCATGGCCTTTCCAGGATTAAATTTAAATAGGGAAACCTATGGTGAAGACTAGACTGTTGGACTAGCTATTGATTGATGACTGTCAAGTTGTCCCAAGTACAGAAGACATGGGTGACCAAGCCCAGTGGGTACTGAATTTCCTGAGCTCTTCCAGTATCATTACTTTTGGCCTCACTTTTGCTTTATACACTCTCTGCGTTGCCTTTTTTTTTTTAAGTGGCATGGCTCCATGACTTGCCAAAGTCACAGACTGCAGCCAACTCCACCTAAAAGAGTTGTTAGTTGTAAAGTGCTATTTCTGAGAAATTCTGAGATTTCTTGAGATTTAAGGATGGCAGCATTGAGCTTCAATAAGAAGAGCTACACAGCTCTCCTCATTGGTGAGCATTGGCGGCATAGAGTTCAGCTGAGGTAATGAGTGTGTTAACACTCAGCTTGTGTTGTCACCATGTACTGATGCCCTAGGGGTGGTCGTGGAGGGACCTGTCTCCCATGAGAGTGCTAAGCTCCTATTACCCTTTCTTTAGTGTGTCTGCCTGACACCTGTGGACAGGAAGAGGACCTCTGAGTCTTGGTGTTGCCCTTCCTTTCTTTGTGCTCTGGCTCTGCACTGTCATAAACCTGCACAGCGTCAGTGTTCTTTGTTCCCTTCTTGGCACTGCGCATAGCCCTGAGAACTCACAGCCTCTGTATCTGCCCTGGTTTGAAAGAGCTACCCAAAGCCCACACTCGGAGGAAGCTCTCTGGTCATCAGTGTGGCTCTCTTATTCCACGAGGATGTTTATTGCCACTGCTAAACCAGTTATTTTCATCAGAAATAGGAGCTTAATTTCCATGTCTCTTGAGGTATTGCTACTTGAAGGTAGCCCTGTGTTTTGAGATTCAAACACAATTAGACATTTCTGCCTAGTGCTCATGGAGCTGGGCATTATTCACAGCATGTGTGGGAGTCTTGGGGTGTTCGTTTCATCTCTGACACATCAGTCTTACATTTCTCACATGTGCTGTACACTTTCCTTATGATGCTCTTTCCCCAAAGTACCACTAGCTGAGGGCTTCTTTACTGGGAGTTATGGTGCATAAAATTTCACCTGACATTCACATCTCTAGGTAAGGCTCCCGATCGTTCTTTCTTAACTTCTCCTGATCTGAGGCCAACAGGGAGGACTCATCTCCCTAGCGAAGGCCTCATATCTCCATCCTCACCTTATTGTGAATTTTTTCCTTGATCAAGAAACTGGTCATAAAAACAAGACATTTTTGTTTTATCTTGCCCTAGCCCAACTGTCCCTTGTTTTTATGAAGAAAATATCTATGAATGTATGATTCTAATATGAAGCTTTTTCCTGGAGACAGTTTCTGTGACATCAAATTATTTTTATTTTCTTCCAAGCCTACCCAAATCTGTGTCTCATTGGTATTATGTTTCCAGGAACAAAGGCCCTGTTGGGTGTAATGAATCTTAATTGTATAACGGAGTAAAGTTCTCCACTCCTGTGATTCTCTAAACCCCCCTCTACAGTTGGGACTGCTCTGTGTAGAGAGCAGTAATCCTGCTTCACAGGAAAGGAGAAGGGGCCGTCTCCCCTGCGTTTAGTGCAGCAGCCACATTTCTGACAGAACTCTCAGCTTTTCTTCATCAGAACTCATCCTTTCTGTGAACTTACCTAGCTTATAGATGACTTTGGATCGTTAGGACCTTATGCTTATAACCTATCTCTTAATTCTCTAATTGTACATTTTTTAAGTTCCTGATCCTGTTGGATTCTTTTTATACACACGCACAAACATCTACCCCACAACATGTATTCATGATCTGTATTTGTGATACACAGGGAAGTATTTTTAAAAGACAACTGTGTAATCATTTAATATTAGCAAATGTTAATAATTTGCCCTTTTTTCCTGGTTTCTTAAAAAGAAGGAAAATGTTAAAAATAGCAATTTCTATTCCTATTTGATTCCCTTTAGCCCCTTTAGAAATAACCAGTATGGTGTTTATATTTTCCATGTATGATTTTAGGATCTGACCTGTAGAGTTGCTAGAGGCTTGGGGTTATTTTTCCACTTCTCCACCCTTTCTTCAGTGTACATCTTTTCTTGCTAGCCTTGGTTCTCATCTGTCCACACTGCCCCATAGCAAGGGGAGCCAGAGGAGGCTGAAGATACCTGGCCTTTTCTGTTTCCTTCGTTCCCTCTGACCCCTTCTTTCTGTTATACGTCACCCTCTTCTTAAACACGTGATACCAACTGACTCAACTTTCTCTTTTTCTTCCTTCATTATTGATACCCTAGTGTTAAATCAGTTTCTTTTCCACTTAGGTCTTGAGTGGGAGCACAGACTCTTTTTCTGTATTACAGTACTTGAGGACATGTAGAATGGTGCCATGGAAACATCAGGAAGACATGTAGCTGAGTCACTATCCTGTGCAGAAATACCCAGGAGGAAGGGGCAGGGCAGGGCTGTGGGTCTCAGAGAGACTGATACACTCCAGTACCAGACATGAATTACTTACATTTAGTGCATTTGCTGTTTAAATGTAGTGCAAAAGGCATTTGCTATTAGTTTAATAGTACTCTAACAAAATTAATTTGCTCGACAAAATTCTATTTATCTTCCAAGATACTGATAATGTCTCATTTTATGGCGTTCATATAACAGATTTTTACATTTTTCTATGAATTGTCCATTGGAAAGATTACTGTACATAATGGGCTTTTTCTTTTTTTTTTTTCCTGCCATCTGTAAGAAACACTTTGAGTGGAGACGGATTAGGCTGTGCTCTTTAGGGATGTACCACATGATTATCACAGATACTTGGGGCTCTCAGGGAGTAACTAGGAAGACAAATAATGTGTTTATTCAAATACTAATAAGGATAATGTATATTCAGATTCCAGATATGCCTAGGGAGGATTTTATTTGAATACCACCAGGAAAAATACCTTGCGTGTTGAGAAACAGGAGGAGGAGTTGCAGTGCCAAGCCTGGGTGTTGTGGAAAAACTGGTTTTCCACATTTGATGGCACTTCAGAATCCATGATTATAGAGAAAAAGAGTTCTCTGACATTAAC
Organism: Dolichotis patagonum; assembly: GCA_004027295.1. Lineage (NCBI taxonomy): Eukaryota > Metazoa > Chordata > Mammalia > Rodentia > Caviidae > Dolichotis > Dolichotis patagonum. Next base: position 67,551 of record PVJX010003065.1, read on the forward strand.
CCTTTTGCAGTGGTTAGAGCAAAAGAGTTTATTTAGGATGACCTCTTTGGTAAACTTATGGCATGTGTGTTGTTTTTTTTTAAGACAAAAGATGTTAATATGTAAGTTGCCTTTTCTAAGCCAAGACCTCAGTATATAGATTTAATTGTAATATTGGCACTGTGTGATAAGCGGGTTTTGGGTTGCACTTTGGGCACTCATGTTGAAAAGGTTTGCCATCACTAACCTATGTATAGCATAGCATTCACAAACCTTGATTCTGTCATTAGGTAGTGATTACTTTCCAATTTTCCATGGATTTTCCATATCACGTATCCTGTTATCACTTCCTGAATTCATCCCCCCACCCAAAAAAAGAGAGATTTAGCAGGTAAGAGTAGGAATGGAATTGCTGGGACCTTCCTCACTGATGGCCAGAGTATAGCTTTTGTTTTTTTAAATGTAGCCTTGTACATGTTCTGGAATATAACTCAGGCCCTTAAATATCCTCTTCCCAATTGTAAATCCCTAGGTTTTGTTTTATTTGCTTAGAGCCCTGGATTGCTTACCTGGAGTCACCAGTGTCTTCCTCTAATGATTACAAATTATCACACACTCATTAATGAGATAGCTGCTGTGTGCTGAGCAGGAAGAGTGGAAAGAGAAATTACAACTTATGGTGGAGCTTTGCATGTCTCTTCAGTCTGACATTTTCCTAGTTGATCATTAAGTTCTCCCCAGTGAACTGTCCTCCTCTACCATCTTTGACACTATGTCCGCTGGTCTGTTCTGGACGTTAATGTTTTACCATCTTAACATGATCTTAGGGAAGCACCTAGGGCTCTTAAGTCCTGTCTTTGCAGGTATGAGGAGTTCCTGCTATTTGGTTGGGCTTTTTGTTTTTGTTTTGTTTTACACATTGGTTTTTAGTTTAGAAAGATAGACTCTCTCTTACTCCTAGAAAACCACAGAGCAGTAGTGAGTACATCAAAATAGTTTTAGGTAGGGATTTCAGCTGGAGATGAATTCTAGAAGATTCTAAAACTGAAGCTTTATCTTTCTCAGTGACTGTAAACCACCTTGAGATATGCGGAGGGTCATCTGCCACATTGTAAGTTTTCCCAAATGACACTACATGTTTTATGTTTTAGTAGAGAACGAGGAAGTAAGATCAAACCCAGCTTTTTTCTTTTTCAAAAGCTACTAGTGTTTTGGAAAATTTCATATTGATTATCTATGTTAAGTGTAATACATGTGATGTTTAATACATGAATCTGCTTCCTATGTTGAAGAGAAATAACATGTTAATATTTGAGAGGCCACAGTGCATGATGGAAAAAAATACATTCTTGGGAATTATGAGGTACAAAGGTGTAGCCATTTTCCATAACCTTCAGCTTAATAATGAGGTTTCGTATTTTTCTGTTTTATGCTTTCATATCTATCGCACCTAGGGTCTTGCATTTCCTCTTATTCCCTTTGCTTTCTGATGTCTGCAGTGCTTATTAAACTTCTAACGCATGCCCAGTGCTGTGTGGATGGGGTTCATGCATCTCACTGAATTGTCTGCTGAATGGTTCTGCAGTTTCAAACCTGACCTCAGGACTCCCGGCCTGGCTCCCTGTTGTGAGGTGGTGGCACCGCACGCTGTCTGCAGTCCACTGTCCTCTGTCGTGTGTCCTCATCTCCTCCTAGTGTAGGGCAAGTAGTAATGAGTCACCCACAGAGTAAAGTAAGCTAGAGGTGCTGTATTCCATTGTTCCTTTCTGCCTTTTTAAAAAACTAAATGCCATTTGGGTCATGAAACATTACTGCTAGTAGCGTTTTTATATGTGATTTTTTAAATAAAATATTTAGGACTCTGTATTGATTCTTTTTCTTTTTTTTCTACTTATTTCTAGATATAAAAGCGTTTTAACACCTGGTTTAAAAAATACTGTTTTGGGCTAGGGCATAGGAGTGGTAGAACACTTGCCTACCATATGTGCGACCCTCTGTTCACTTCCCAGAACTGAAAACAAACCCACATTTTGTGTCTTAAGGGATGACAGAGCATAAATTTGATCCAGTAACATAATGAAATTGTACACGTTACAACTTCATTCTGATTTAGTCTCATCTGCACGAGGTTTTTACCTGTGACCATTTGAATTATAGTTTAAGGAAATGTCTTGAGCCCTGAAAGGAGTTTGTTTTCCGCTTTCCACTAATGCCTGTTTGAAGAATCATCTGAAGCCATCGTTTATTTGGCCTCTTGTGTACTGATAATGCTTCGCTTGCTGTTTCCTTAGTGATACGAACGAAGTTGACATACCGCCCAACACGCGGGTCGGCACGAAGCGCTACATGCCTCCAGAGGTGCTGGATGAGAGCTTGAACAGAAATCACTTTCAGTCCTACATCATGGCTGACATGTATAGCTTTGGACTCATCCTTTGGGAAGTTGCGAGGAGATGTGTTTCTGGAGGTAACAAACCATGACATGTTTGAAAAGAGATTATGGGAGGTTCTGCAAATTCTTTCTTCCTGGTCATAGATCAAATATATCATATTGTTGGCAGAATTAGAGTTTCCCTTATTTTCCTCTTTATTTCTGCTGATGCAGTTATAACCCTTCCAGGAACTGATATTTCAAAAATTACAGTAATCTTCAACTACTTCCTTTCCTCTACCTGTTGCTCAAAAATGACTTCCAGACACACTATTCACTCCTGTGCCATTTGAAAGTCAACCTCTGCTGGTGCATATCTTCACATTTCCTCCTTCTACAATTGCTCCATCAAGTCAACCCATTTCCTACCCTTCTGACTGCTTCTTACCTACCTGTTGGCCCATCTTCAGCCCTGCACCCATTCTCTTGATATTTCCTCTGTAGAGATGACCATAGACATAAATGTGGGGTGCACACCCTTGTTCCTTATGTTCCCTACTTCACTACTTTCTGCAGAACTTCCTCATAAAGCACTTAAAAGCATCAGTTTTTATCCGGAAATTAAGGCATCAGAATATTTTTATTGCTCATGATAATTGTTCTGTAAGCATGACTTCCCTAATATGACCAAGTATAATAAAAAAGAAGATATCCTTAAATGTTCCAAAATATTTTGCTTGTACTGTTTTGATAGTACAGCCTTCATAATCTGTTTTCTAGAAGATTCCACCTTTTAGGCATGAAGCTGAATGTTAGGCTCCTCTGTATTGAGCACAGAATACACTTTTCATATTATTATTATTATTATTATTATTGTTATTATTATGCTCATGGCTATGCTTATTAAAAAACTTGATGCTGTTGTCATTCCTCATAATGGCCAGTTTAAACTCTGCAAGGACATGAGTTTGCCCTGCTTGTGAAAGTGTAGGGTGAATGTAATGAGTACTGAGAATTATGCTTGTACTGCTTTTTGCTACTTGTGACATCTTGGACAAGTTACTGTACTTTCCTTTGTTTTAGTATTTTCTTAAGAATGAGCTGTATTATTTGTATTTCATACACAGTTGTGGGGTTTTGATAAGTTAAACTGCCTAGCACATAAATTATACTCAGCGCATGTTAATAATTGTTGTTACCAATTTTCATTTGGGTTGGTGGAGCCATAACATATGTAGATTCATATTTAAACATGGGGAAGAGGCAGAGCGTACGTAAGTAGTGTTCATAGTCATAGATCATAGATATGGAAGGAAGATGTGGAAGGTCAATGATGCGATGCCTTCTATTTACCTGGGGAATTCTGAGCCCCTTGTAAGCAATTTGAAACAAAACATGTTCCTTTTGAAGCAAGAGAACTCTTTTGTCCAAAGGAAGGTCAATGTTGGAAATTTTCTCTAGCTAGATATTGAATTTCCCCCCATCGTAAGTATAAAGAAGAAAAGGAGTAGGGAAAATATTAATTGACTTAATGCGTATGCATTGATTTTACGCTTTGTGATGAGGAAATTAGTCCGTATCTGAATAATCTGCTTACTCTTATTAAGATAAGTTTATCTTAATAAGATAGGTAGAGAAAGGTAGAGATTATTTTTCTAACAGTGTTTTCTGAACATCTAAAGCAAATAGGTGTGCAAACAAGAAGCCCACACTGGAAAGTCTGGGAGCTAAATCCAGGAGAAATGACCCTCAATTTTGGCACCAGCGGGGTTCACATCCACAGTAGGGTCTCACGTGGCTGGGGTTCCCGTTGAATATAGGGATGTGAGCGGTGTCCCTGCCTGAAGACAGAGTCCCTGTTCTGCCTCTGGAGCATACTATTTAACCCCTTGGGACAAAGTTTCCTCATTTTGGATACCAATGCTACTTCATAAAAGTGTGTGTGAGAATTCAGTAAGATAAGTTATGAGTATAGCATACCATACTCCATGCTTGGTTGTAGTAGGCTCTCAAAATTTTTTTGCCAGAGAGGTGATGCATAAAAAATTTATATTATTTAACACTTCCCTTTATGAAGATACTGGAGTGGAGGGGTGTTGTCTTTTTAGTTCAGACATTTGTGGATGTAAGAGACACAACCAGATGTAGGCCTTTCAAACTTTGAAAGGAAAACAGAGACTGTTTTGAGGTTTCAAACACAGAATTAAATGACAGCTTACATGGAAATTTTGGTAACTTGTTTGTATGATGTCTTAGTTACTTTTCTCATTGCTGAGACAAAATACCCAACCCCCCAGAGTTAAAGGAAAAAACATTTATTAGCTCTCAGTTTGTAAAGGTTTTGATCTATAGTCAGCTAGTTCCAAGGCAGGTGGCACAGCAGAGGAGGAGGAGTCCACAGCAAGCAGGCAGGTGAGAGCACGTTAGCTGGGTTTCTGCGCCGTGGGCTTTATGCAGGCTGCCCACCCTGGGGTGGGTGCGGCACTCACACCCTTAATCCTAGCCGGAGCCATGCCAAACTGTCTGTGGACTGGTTTAGTCACCACACACCCGTCACCACACACCCTTCACCCCAGCACCACCCACTCCAGAGTCAGCCACTTCAGAAAAGCCCCACCTGTGACTGCACGAGGGACATCTGGACACAAGTCATAACATATGATAAAGAGAATGACGGCTGTCATTCAAAGCCAAACTTTGATTAATTCATAATTGTATATCGTTGCTTGTGCCTGTGTCTGTTGTAGTTTATATCATGCCTCACTGTCCATCCATCAATCCATTAATGACCCCAACATTAGCTTCTGAGGAGAATATGAGATGAATTAAATAGATGTGATCCAAGCTCTCAAGGTGTTCCACCTTTTGAGAGTTGAAAAGGAAAGAACTGAAACGAAGTCAGGGCGCTCGTGTCGGGCCCTGTGTTTTTATTATTTCATGCGCTAGTAGTGGAATCCAGTGGAAGTGAAATGAACTTAGACAGTACACGCTCCTGTGCTCTGTGGTCGCCATAGGGACTACATGTGATGAGCAGATAATCAGCTGGGATGTTCTCAGAAAACTTTTGCACCTTCTGGTCCTTTGTGTTTTTACATGGCTTTGAGTCTACAATAAAGGGCGTAACACAGACCCCAGGTTTTGCCAGAGTAGCCTCCTACTGAATTTGGCGGTGTGGTATATAATCTGCCAACTCGATAGTCTCATCATTTCTGGTGAAAAGCAAGAACCTTTCTGTGATAGTTGAAGGTGGGAGCTGAGGGTGCTCTGGAAAATCCTCAGAGCTGTATCACCTCATGTACAGAGGACAGAGTTATTGGTAGGAGTTCCTCAGAGGAACAGGTCACCTGCCTGTGTGAAGTGCAGAAGGAAAAAATAGAAATTAACTATGACAACAGATGGAATGAAATATAGTGTAATGCAAAAAATTAAAGGAGGAAAATAAAAATCAGACAATCTTCAAACCTGAAAACATCATGGTTACTATTTTAGGGTATATATAATTTTCCAAAATCATTCTTATGATAGCATAAGAAATGTAAATTGACATTTTGTTTAAGTAGGATCCACTTTTAAACTTACTGTGATATTTGTGGTCTCATACTACAGTAATAGAACAGTCATGCGTTGTGCAGTATGGATTCTGAACCATCTCCCAACTCTGAGATTTAATATAGATTTTAAATTTTTTAATGTTTTAAATTTTATAAAATTAGAAATAAATGATATGCTTGCTTTACTTAGCTTTTAGAAATTAGAAAAAAGGCGTGGAGACCTATGATAATACTTCTCATTAACTTTTCTATTCTTTCTGTCTAGGTTAGATTAAGCACCATTAAATGTTTTCAAGATTTACTTTTTTGGCCTGAACTTGTCTTTTATATTGATAGTGGTTTCCTTTGACAGCAGTTTTTGAGTTGGAATTTTTTTTTCCCACTTCATAAAATATAATAATACCGACCACATATTTTCAGGTATTGTGGAAGAATACCAGCTTCCCTACCATGACCTGGTGCCCAGTGACCCTTCCTACGAGGACATGAGGGAGATTGTGTGCATCAAGAAGCTGCGGCCCTCATTTCCCAACCGCTGGAGCAGTGACGAGGTAGGACCTCAGGTAACCGTGTGGCTGCCGCGGCCTTCTACACTGGCGTTTCCTCTTTTGCCAGAATCTAAAATAGTCATTATTAAAATGTTTCTTTGTTTTGATGGTGGTGATTACATTGCCTCAATGCAGTATTTTGTATGGAGCTATGTGCAGTGCATCAAAACATCTTTTCCTTTTTTTCAATTTTATTTTGCCACTTGCAAAATATATTGCTGAGTCAACATGAGCCTGCATGACTGATAGCACTGTTCCCTTTGTCGAGGTGTCTTGATGTTTGCATAAGAGCTGTTATTTCTTCCTCTGTGTGTTTTCAAATCATCATCATTTTTCTCCATAACAAACCCAGATGTAGTTTACTGCCCTTTAGAGAAAAAGGTAAGCATCTGCAGATTGAGTTTTCTATGTGGCTCAGCGATGCAAGTCAGCCCTCACTGAGCTCCCTGACTGCGCTGCATCTTTGTTAATAAGGACAGTGAGATGTGATATAAGCAAAACTGGGTGCTCTGAAGGTTTGGCAGTGAAGCCCATATATGTCAGAAGGGAGCTGCCAAGAAGGACAAAGTAAGTTGGTGGCCGAGCCCTTCCTGCTTTGGCCTCGGTTCCTGTGTTTCCCCACCATCCTCTGTGCCTCGTGCTTGCCCGAGGCCTGGAGTTCTCCACGAGGCTGGAACATTCAAGAGGAGTTTGAAGCTTCTCCCAAAAAAGAGAAAAAAACTGCTCTTAGGAAGCATGCACCAAGCCCAGCGCACACGGGCGGGCAGAACACAATTCACAACTTAGAAGCTAATTATTTAGTGTTAAGAGTCACCTAAAATAGCTTTGGGTTCATTAGTCTTTGTGCCACATTACTGAAATGGTAAGCAATATACATGTTTTCCAAACAGCTGTGCAGGAATCATTACAGGACTTACAGTATTTTGAAAGCTGTCAGTGTTACTTGGAATTCCTTCAGTGAGGATTTTTAATGAAGTAAAATTGGGCTTTTCAACAAGACCAGTAATTGATATACCACAGGAGAAAGTTTCAGCAGTGCCCTTGCAGGTTATTAATCTTGTTAAGTGGTACAGTGTGATTTTAATACCATAGTAGGCAGTGGGATTTAGAAATAACCGTGTTTGTTTAAATAGTACAGAACTAGATAAAATATTTAAACTTACCAAGTGTTAGAAACATCCGACAGCACTGAGCAGGATACAGATTCCCTTAATAATTTCATGTTTGCTTAATAGTGTTTTCAAAGATACTCTTCTACAATCAGCAGAGCTGTCTACTTTCTTCTGTCAAGAAGACGACATGAAAATTTGATTCATCATTTTGCATGAAAAAGAATTTTTATGGAGTTGCATTTTATATGGTCTTATGGGTACTGTTAGAAAATGTATTTAGACTTTATGATCCCAAAACGAACAGCCAGATATCAGTACCGGCCTTGCAGTACCATGCATTTCTCTGACATGGCTCCAATGTGCCTTTCCTCTCTAGTGTCTCAGGCAAATGGGAAAGCTCATGACTGAGTGCTGGGCTCACAATCCCGCATCCAGGCTGACGGCCCTGCGCGTGAAGAAAACACTTGCCAAAATGTCAGAGTCCCAAGACATTAAGCTCTGATGGAGAGGGCAGGACGCATTTCCAATGGAGGCTGATGGGTGCTGCGCTGCGCGCGGCGGAGCGCACGCTGGGTGTCAGAGCATCTTCAGTACCAGCCTTGAACGCCATCCTCGTCTTCTTCTGCAGGCCCAGACCTCGCCTGTCTCTTGGGGAGCAGCTGGTGGAGCCAGGAGCTCCTGTGGACAGGTTCCCCAGGTCTGTTGGAGGAGGGAGACACTGGGTGACTTGTTCAAGATATGCATGTTGCTTTCTAGGAAAGCCCTGGATTTTGGGATTGCCATTTTTTTTTTAAAAGATACTTTCATTTTGCCAAAATAAATATTGTAGATATTCCAAGGTTTATAACTATTATAGTTTAAAGAATTACAACAAAATTTCTTCCCAGTAACTGTGTTGGAAGGTACATTAAAATACATTTTCCATTGGTAAAATACCATTGCACCTGGCAAACACAAGAGGGTCTGAAATCGAACAGAGACTTGGAGCCCATCTCTAGCACAGCCCACCCCAGCCTCCTCGCACCACTTGACCAGCCTTGCCTCTGGGGCCACCTGGTGCAATGCAAGTGCACCGGGGACAAGTTCCACCTGTCTGGACCACACTTTGGAGTTTCTGAGGTGGCCTTTGCAGCTTCAAGCAATGCTCAGTGCACAGGTTCCTGGGACTCTCCTGCAGTGTGCGTGGGTGTCCTTCAGAGCCTCTTTGGGGTGTCTGGTCACGGTGGGCAGTTCTTTCATGGTAAAATCCCTTTGTTTTCATGAAATACAAGCAAAGCCTAGTTTTTTTAATGTGCAGAGAGGGGACCTGCATGTTTTTAATCTCTCAAATCAGAAGATCAATATTTTTAAAAATCACTGTAAGTTTTGTTAAAGACTTAGTGCTTTAGAGTAGCACTCATCTGTTCTCATTGTGTACACAGAACACATCAGTGAGGTAGGGGAGGAGATGGAGAGCACAGGTGGCCTATTTCTTCCATTTGCAAAGGAGCTAATCTCAGAAGCACAAGAAAAGGATGCACACCTTATTGTATAGATAAGGATGGTTCGTTACTGTCTTTTTCTGTATCTGAGTTGAAGGATATAGGGAAGCATTTGTCAGGTTACTTTCACTGAATTTTAATTTAAAAATGGACAAAAATAATCATATAGAATAACAAAGGAGAGTAGTGGAGGCCACGAAATATTGCGGCTGCTGTGATTTATTATTCTATAATAGTTAGAGATGGACTGTGGACAACTGAAGTGATTATTTACACTTTAGGAATGGCAACTCATCTGATTCTCCCGATGTTCTATTCACTATTTATTGTTTTCCCTTCTATGCAGCACTTAGGCAAAACATCCCTTACTTAGCAGGGTTTTAACTTTTGAGTACCATGAATAAAATTACTGACAGGCCCAGTATTCCTTAGCAGTAGGTATATGATGAAGTTTAAATCTACCCTCATTCCTCTTGATTTTATCCATTTCATTTTCTTACTATGATTCTTCTTTACTTGTTAGAAATTCCTTACGGCTTAATAAGGAATTTAGAAGCTCTTCCCCGCTGGCCTTTGAAAAAGATACTTCCTTCCAGAATACTCCAGGGGGCAGTGTTTCCCAACACCCACTGACTGCAGGATGGAGCAGCTTTCAGAAATTGACAGCTGTGTGGAAAATGAGAAAATCTTTCCCTCCTTTCTGAAGTCAGCTTGCAGCTGGTGACTTGCTCATCCAGAAGACCTTGTGGAGCAAGGAGTGTGAGCCATGCTCACAGTTGGCAAAATCACAAGAAACACATTGACTTCCCAGGGCTTTGTAGCCACACTTTGTTTTTTTACTAAGAAAGAATTTTGAATTGGAAAAGAATTATTTTTTAGAGTGAGAACAACTGGGTATGGATATACTTGTGGTCAGAACACTGCTCTTATTGATGTGCAAGTAGCCTCAGTAACAATGTAACACTTTCTCTCTCTGTTGCCTTGTATTAGTAGTGATAGTTTAGATGGAATATATGGTTAGAAATAAGTCTGAGAATTATCTGAGACTCAGAAATTTCAGTGCCTCTAATCAGATCATCTAAAAACAAGTAAGTGAACGTTTATTCCAGTTAAATGGTTAAATGGGCACATTATGGTATTTTTCACATTTTCCGTGATTTGAGATCAGGCTTATCTTCTAGATGTTTACTTTTTGGTTAGTTCTTGAACATGAGAAACTTCAAATCAGAGCATTTTATAGGAAAGTGATGACTTAAACTAGATTTTTAGGGTTTCAGTAAAAAAGGAAATTTAAAATAAATTTCTTCTCTATTATTTATTTGGTTACATTTGTGAAAATTGTTAGCTTACCTTCTAATCCATAACTTGATTTATTCACTGTGAAAATTTTAAAATGATTCTCAAGATACCTAAAGAGACCCATTTAGATAGTATAGTCTTTCATTGAGACAAGAATTTATTTTGACTAGATTTTCTGTGTATCTTAACAAAATCTCCTTAGGTAATACTAAAGTGCTCTTAAAGACTACCTACTTACTTCCTAATAACCTTTTATGATTCTTAAATGTCCAGAAGCTCAGTAGTGAATTTTATTATTACTTTGTTTTATCTTTTTGTTGAATAAGTGGGAACCTGGAAATGAGTAAAGTAGTTGGTTGCATCTTTTCAAACTATTTCAAAAGCTTTCTTCTAACTCTTCTCCCCTAAAGGCATCCTATGTTACGGTATTAAGTAAACTTTGTCCGCTAAGATGTCTGGGTATGTATGTAGCTTATGTATGTGTGTATATATTATATAAATATAGATGTATATATAAATATTGATTATGTTCGGTCTGGAGTCTGGCACAACTCCATTATGTGGATTAGAGAGTAAAATATTATGGCTGATAAAGTCCTAAATGAAACATAATATTTATTTATGAAAGCATGTAGATTGTTAAATAGGAAGTGCAGTGCTGCAAACATTGCATATGAGGAGGCAGGCCTTGGAGCTGCTTGAAAGTCAGGAGTGACTGTTTTGTGTTTTCTTTTTCTTTTTGTTTTAATTTTGCAAACAGCAAGCTTCTTAGAAAACACGCTGAGATTTTATTTACAGGGAGTTCTCTGACACATTTCACTTGGTGTGTAGTCAAGTAGAGCAAGTGCTCACTAATGACTGGATTTCATGTTCCAGAGTCATGCATATTCATTAGGGGTTTGATGTTGGTCTGTTCTGACTCTTCTTTGTTGGTGGAGAGGCACAGAGAGGACAGTTTTTTAAACTTGAACATGTTCAGTAGTTACACTTCCCCAGACAAAAAACTCAGTCCCACACTAGTGAAAATGACAGGAACAACGTCAAAAGTGATTTAATTTAACACTTAACAATCTCTCTTGTAAAACAGAACGAACAAAAAAATGCTGTATTTTTTGGAGAAAAGCTGGCAATATATAGGGGATTTGTTGTTTGTCTCAAAAGAAGAGTCATTTGTGTTCTTTTGGGGAACCAGTGCCTTACAGAATTTGTATATACTGTAATTATTCAGGACTGGGGAACAAACAATTGTATTTGTTACAAATTGTAAATGGCTTTGTTTTAACATCCCCTAAATAAAATGGTTTCCTTCTCCCGATAGAGAAAACATGACCGTCAGCTTATTTTTGTGTCTGTTCTTTTTGTCTTTGCAAACCTCACAGGCAGGAGGTAGCAGTGGAACAACAGATGTAGGGGTGTGTGTGTGTGTGTGTGTGTGTGTGTGTGTGTGTGTGTGTGTCTGTCTGTCTGTCTGTCTTCTGGCAGGAGGACAGAAAAAATGATCTGCGCACTTCTGTTTTCTGTGGAAGTAGGAGGCATGGTCATCTGGTAAGAGGAAAGACGGGCCAGTCATTGGTTTCAGAGAGGTGCAAAAAGCTTAAAAGTATATTGCAAAAAATTACAACTAACTAGACAAACAGCCAGCTGCTGTGGGGCAGTGCTGTGGGGCAGTCCAAAGCTGGCCACTACGTGGCCCATAGCCTGGAGCCCAGGTCCAGACTGCAGCCAGCCCATGTGTGAATCCAGGCTGGTTCTGTGTCCCTGGGCACATTCTGAGCTCTCGGAGACTGTCACTTCCCTTTGAAGATGGGACAGTTAATATTTAACACACGGAGTTCTGAAGATGAAATAATCCTGGCACCAAGCTTGTGGTCAGCACCCAGCTATTACTGTCAGCAACTCTTATAAATGTATAGTACCCTTTTCTATAAGACTTGTGCCTTTATTAGCAGCTCAAATATAGGCACAATGACTGGACTGACTTAAGGTTGGGATTTCTCAGTGATAGGTGGCAGTGCATTGTGGAAAATGATTATTAATATCAAAGAGCTGTGTGGTATAGGAGTAGAGCATGAACTGAAGCAAGGAAGCAGCTAACAGACTGGAAGAAGCAAAGTCAAAGGGGTCCTGATGAGTTGAGTGGTGCCTTAGTTGCCGAAAGAGGTGCCAAGGTCAGAATCTTGATTCAGGACAGTGAGGCTAAGGGCAGGCTGAGGTGTGATCGGGCAGTGGGTGCATTTAAATGAGTGGGCAAGATCATTGGTGACGAAAGTGGGAGCCAAAGGCCAGGCTTTGGACTGTGCTGTCTGTAGATGTGGGGATGCCTGGAATGATGACCGGCTTCGGGGAGACTAGGCCAGTTCTGCAAGGGGCCGCAGGAGAACAAGGAGGCAGGAAATGGAGAGAGGGGATGCGGGCTCAGCGTTGCGGTGCATTCAGAGCCACTGCAGGCCAGAGAAATGCCCCTCCTTTCCCAGCTGCAAGGTGCCTGGGGTCCATAAGGAGGAGGCTCCTGCTGTTGCCTCAGAAATAGCCTAAGGCACAGAAAATTGTGCCAGAGGGCGAGGGGAAGGAAAGTGTTAGGGCTGCTTTTGCAAGGACTGTGAACTGTAGAGGGCAAGTGGGTGGTTTCCTGAGGACCCACTGGAGATTTGGGAACCCGGGGATTGTTTTGAGTGTGGGAAGCACAGAAGGGTTCACACGGTGGACACACCTGAGGGGCTGAAGCACTTGTGTATAATCTGCCACAGGAGCCCAGAGAATGCATCTCGCTGTTGGGTTCAGATGGAGCTGGCTCAGATCCCATTTTCTTTCCCAGTTTCACAGAAGTGTAATGTGTTTGAGCTCTAACCTTCTTACCTGTAAATTAGGATAAAAATACCCATACCCACCCTGAGAGAGTCTCATGAAGAACAGACGAGATTGGCTACATGAAGTGTGGGGGCTGCATCCTGGGCACATGGTTCTTTCTTTCTGGAGTTGGTTGCGTGGATATAAACAAGTGGCATTAAAGCATGCAGACATGCTGGTGGAACACCTCTGTCATACTGCTCTGTGTTATAGGTCAAGCCAAACTTCTTCCTCCGGGACTCAAGGGTAGACAGATAGTAAATCCCAGCTGTTGGCTGCTCGGTTAGGAGCAGGCTTGGTTGTGCCATCTGTCACAGCAGCCACAACCAGATGCCCCCATTTTGAAAACTATTTCTGCTAAGCAGGTTCTGCCCTAGTTCACTCCAGCGTGAGTTCTGTGGGACTAGGAATGGTCGAAGGCAGATACCAGAATCCTAATGAGTTCAGGTGCTAAGGTCAGAATCAAGATTCTCAGGGGACAGCAAAGACTAAGGACAGGGTGCGGGCATGATCACGTTGTGAGACATTCTATGCTTGCAGGTTGTGGCACTCACACTAGGGGAAGGAAGGAGTGGGTGCCAGGAAAGCCACTTCTCTCAGCTCTCCAGGGGCTGGGCTTGAAGATGGCTCCTCCAGGCTCTTCCTGAACTCACTCTGAAGACATTGACATGCGCTGCTGGCCTAGTGGTCTCTTAGCAGGTGTCCCAGGTATTGAAGCCCCACGTGATGGACAGCTAGACTGGTCACAGGTCAAATCTGTGTTACTCTACATGTGTTCTTTGAGAAGTTCAGATTTTGTTTGCTTTTTAATCAAATTTTCATCCTTTCAGCCACAGGCCTTCCATTGATTCTGTGCAGATTCTAATTTACATATTTCCATTGCTGCCATCACCCTGAAGGAATACTGAAGGAGTTTGCTATCCAAGCCCTGAATCTGTTTTAAGGCACTGGCCTGCAGCCCCAGGCTGGGACCTTTCCTTAGCCCTGGTGAATTTGCTTACAAGCCAGCCAGCTTGAGGGCGGAGGCGGTGACAGTGACAGTGACAATCCACCTGAGGACATGACATGGGAGGAAGCTCCCTCACCTAGCAAGGGGCTGCTTGGATGAGGTGCTGTTTTCTCAGCTTCCTCTGTCTTACCACAAGGGAGTGGCAGGGTCCTGTACCACACTGAGCATGTCTGGTGGTGGTCTCCACAGTTCCGGGCCAGGTCCTGGGCCTCACCTGGGAGTTTCTACCTGACAGAGTGGGTGTTTGCAAACTGCATTTAAAATTGGACCTCCAAGGGTGAGACCTGACGCCCTTTCCAAACCTGGGAAAAATGTCAGTGCAGATGTTCTGAGACACTGGCGCCCACTCTTTCCTGCTCTAGTTCTACCCGGGACCTTTTTAGTCTTGATAATTAAGCTGCACCTAAACCATTAAACATGAATTTCTGATTTATACCCCAGGCGTAAGTTTTTATTTTTGCTATTTCTGGGGCTGGAACCTGGGGTCTCATGCATGTGCAGCAAGCACTCTACTACTGCATGGGTTTTTAATCTCATGTGATCTCACTATGCAGCAAGGTTGGAGACACATCTGAAGGAAGAATGACTGCCCCGTACAGAACTTGGGGGCCTCTGTCCTACTGAAGAAACATACCAACTCTCTTCACGAAGGATGACTTTGTTCAGAAGAAACAAAGGAGGTGACACTCTCTATTGCTTATAAATATAATTTATTACCTGTTTAAAAATTCTTTTACATTTTGTACATGTTGGTTGACAGAATAAATGCAGGCAATTTACAAACCAAGGGGACTGCAGGAAAAAATTGGGAGAGGCAGCTAGGGAGAGAAAAGAGGCACACCCAGAGCTGGTGCCCTCGCTTCTGTCACACAGCAAGGCGACGACGGGCGGACGGGTACCTATAGCGCATACCACCTCCGCCAGGGAGTTTTAGAAAAGGAATTGCATAGAAGATACAGCAAGAGGAAACTCCACAACAACAAAAGCAGTGTTCTGAATGTGAGAAGCTAAGGTGGTGGTGGTTCTGCTTAAAAAAGAAAAATGGCAAAGCACGAAACCTCGACCTGACATTTCTGCAGTTGAACTGCTCCAAAGAAGACAGCGTTGACGCAGCCTCTGCAGTACAGATTGCTGTGGATTTGTCTCCGACAAATGTTGGTTGTCTTCTTTAGAAAGAGCAAAGTGGAAGGTGACCAACTTGTGACAGCTCAACGTTAAAGCACAACATATACAACACTGTGAATCCAGCACACACACAGTGATGACTGTCCCTGCAGCTGGGTAAGCACACTCTGGAGGGTGAGGGTGTCACTGCCAATGGAAGTGTGAGTCTAGGACAGGAGCAAGTTCTAGTTGCAGTCCTGTTTCTTTCCCAAGGCATAGAGAGTGTGAAAGGACAAAGGCATTTTCCACTGGTTGTAGATTGTGTTTTTAATGCTGTCTTTAAAAAGGTTTAACATCTAGGACAGACTGAACCAGGCCTCTTTGATGTTGCCTCCCCACAGTGTTGAAGATCACAGACAAGAGCTAATCACCAAGATCAATGAACCCTACATATGGTGCATGTTTCAAAATGGAACCCAGTTCTTCAGCCTGGTCCATGTCTTCACGTTCCCAGCAGGTCTGCCAGTGCCTCCTTTAGAAGACGTTAGAATTTAAGGATGGCACAGGATTTAGGCTTATTTGTAAGGGACCCCTGAAGTGTCATGACCTGCAACTTATAAATGTACCAAAGCACCACTCTGAAATGGTCTGATGAAAAGCTTGTTACAGTAACATGGCTGGCGGGCAGCTGGCTGACTGGGCCACAACTGTTGTCATATTATACAGGGATTTCCAAGATCTCTGGACAGATCCCTTCAGGATAGAAGAGCCTGAGTGTACTGAGGACTGGGACAGAACCTCTGTAATGTGTCTCTGTGTATTTATACATCATGCAGAGCCTATCCCTTTGGCCTCTTGATGCTTTTCCAGCAAGATGAATAGGCCTGAGGTATACCATACACTTGGTGGAATGAGTCATTATCGTCCCACCATGGATCAGAAGGAGGCACAGCCCTGCCCACTGGAAATTCTGGAGCCATGAATGCTTCTCAAGATAAATCGTCAACATAAGATTTCTAAAAACATGAGCAGTCATATGGCTGATAAGATGAAAGAATTAGGAAAGTCACTGTTAGCTGGTAGAGAAAATCCACTCAGTGACCTACAAGACCGTATCTCCAGTTTTCAAAAATAGTTTTTCATGTCACAATCCTGGAAATATTTATGACTTCATTTACTTGGCCTACATGGACATGGGCTTAAATTAACATTGGTTACAATGTATTTATTTCCCACATTCCTTATTGCATTAAAAATCATTAAAGATGCAAGGGAAATCTTTCAAAGTGATTATTAACAGTTATGGATTATACAAATAGATCTTAGGGTAGAGAAAGTGTTTCATTGCACAGAGGGAAAGTTCTAAGAATTTCAGTCAACATTAGCTCAGCACATTTAAAAATATAAAAATAATACAAAAGGAAAAACAAAGTATAATAGTTGGTCCTCTGAGGCACTCGAAAGGTAAAAATTGTTATTACCTTGAGATAATTGATAAAAATACTTCTTATTGTGTCTATAAAATCTAATGCTCATTGGCTGTGATCATCCATACAAATAATTGGACTTTAACAGTGCCATTCTGACTCACAAAACTTCTCAAAGGTGATGGCTGGTGTCCTTCTGTGGTCTTCCTCCTCCTGTCTGCCCTTGGCTGAGCACTGAGGACTCCACACACCACTAATGACTTGTCTAGAATGCCTACTCAGCAAAAAAGAACTGCACATTCAACCCAGACTGGACACAGACCTTCTCTACTGTCTTTACATACGCTTGCAGGCCCTCGTATGGTTTTACATACGAGGGCACTCCTTACAGAAACCAGAGCCTGTGGGATCAGGGGAGGCAGTGTTTGCTTAACCGGCTCACATCGTCACATATGGACACAGCTGTTGTGTCCCTGGCAGAGACACGAACAACACCTAAGATGAGAGACTCTTCTGCTTTGCCCCAGGAGTCAGGGAAAGGCTGAGTTGTACCTCTGAATGTTTGTTCTTAGTATATGTTGCTCTAGGAGAAAAATCTTTTGAAGCCCATTCCTGAATGCCTGTGTTTCACAGTGCCCCGAACTTGGGCCGTGACTTCTCCCTAAAGACTGGCTCTGCTCTTCTAGAGAATGGCTAATGACCATGAACTCTGATGTGGAACTGCTCACCTCGCAACAGTGTCCTGCCCTTGAAGAGCCTGCATTGCGTGCTTAAGGACACGGGTCCTTGGGGTAACCAGGCGAGTGTGTATGTGGGAATGTGTTGGTGAAAGGCTGCTGGCTGTGAGATGTTTGGAGTCACACATGCTGCCCAGCCAGCAATTCTGAATCCAACCTTATTCCTCCCAGATCACTAAGAAAATGTGAATTAGTGTTGTGAGGATAAAAGCTTTTGGTGTTATGTTCAGAAACATGATCTTGTACAAGATCAGAAGCTTCTTTCTTATCCTTCATCAACAACCACAATTTTCTCTTCCTTAGACAAGTACTGCCATTTGTATCCGTATAACTTCTTTCTAAGCAGATTCTTCCTACATTTCCACAGGTAAACAGCAGGGAATTGAAAGAAAAGTGACTTAAAATATAAAAAGTCCAATGAAATCACAAACATTAAAATGACAACTTTCAAAGACATGGGTTTTATGTTTCTATTACAAAAAAGCAACTTAGGACATGTATAAATGAGTTGATGATGTATTAGACTCATAATGATGTTGTTTTGAGAAGGGTGATTTAAGTGAAAAAACATGAGAAGACTTACAGATTCAAAGTGACCCCCCGCCCCCATCTCTGTGTCATGAAAATCCTGCTCACAGGTAAGGTATTCATTCTGTCCAACAACTTTCAGTGATTTAAGAGCTAAACCAGGACAAACTGTGTTGCAGGCCACTAGATGGCACCACGCACAAGTGATAGTTTTTCCATCCAATTGAAGGAAGCCGGGTTCTGCTCACAGCTGTGGGAAACTGGAAATGGCACACAGGATGATGAAGTGGCTCCTGTGAAATGAACTGTTGTGTTTGAACCTTGTAAGCTGGAGAGCTATTACTTTTCTTCAAAGAGAAGAAAATCAGATTCTTAGTGAATATTTTTTGACATATGGAGTATGATGTGTAAGGAAGTTGTCATTTGCTTGATAGGAAACATTAGCAGTTTTGTGATAGATGCTTACCTTGCATGGAATCAATCACTTTTCCCTTTTCCAGTGGTGGGAGGTTTAACCAAAAACCAAGCACCTGAAGTGAATTCCAGCAGCTCTTAGTGCCTTCAGTGCCTGTTATGTTGAATATTTCTGTGTTATTTTTAATCAAAGCTTTTAATAAAGTTTGGAAATGTATTCCTCTGGAGAGCTAAAGTTTTTCTTACTTCTACCTCTCCTGTAGTATAAAAGTTTCCTTGAACTCACAGGCCTTTTGATTTCCAGATGATTCCCAGTAATGAGCAATCCTGACAATTTTATTTCAAGGTGCAGTAATGGACAATAACTCTTTCCTCATTTTGCTTTTTAAAATTACTTAAATTTTTAATTTAGAATACAGCCTTACTCATCAGTACAAACATTTATCCACTGAACCTGTTAGTGCAATCTCCGCCTTCCACAAGTAGTGGAACCAACATTTTTATATGTGGAAACTTTAATGAACAGCATGGCTGGAGAAACAGTTTATGGGGTATCTGTCTAAACTAAAAGATAAGAAAGAAATGATATGTAAGACAAGGCTCCATGACAAGGCAGCAATGATTCCTTAATGAGCATGGAGGAGTCTGAGAATATTAAGAAGTAAACAAACAGGAGAGGGAGTGCATGTGGAATGAGGGGGAAGGTATACGAAATGATGTAGCAACATGGACCTCTGCCCTGCAGACTCCACAGTCCTGTTCTGCAGGTTTCCGTTCAAGCCCGGGTGCTCAGTCTTGGTTTGGCTATGGGGCTGTTGTGGACTCTTCCTTCTCACTGCTGGGTGAATTGAGTCTTTATGTTAAAGAGCCTGTGATGGTCCCAAGGAAATCATAGTTCACACTAAGTAGTCTGTGGGCTAACATTTTATAGGATAAAAAGGACTAGTTAGCCTCTGTAAGTGCTACTGAACAGTATTAAAGCAAAGATTGAAGAGCAAAAAGAAGTACCAAGTTTCTACTGGCAGATTTGTAGGAATGGTCTTGATGTCAACAGTTCAAAACAATAATAAAAATTCAAAACAAGTTAGGCTGGAAGGCTAGGGGTTCTATGAGAGAGGTCAAGAAAATGATAACTGAAGAAAATGAAGACCGAATGTTGGACAAATACACTGCAGATTAGAATAATTTTCTTCCAAGTCAAAACGATTTGAAGAACACACAGCAGCCTGAGAAAAAGACTAGCTGACTATTTAAATGACCCAAGTCAGAGGTCACTGTCATTTTCAGATTGGTGGATGAGAGACTGGAGGCCTCACAATGGGAGGCCACCATTTTAGAATCTGGGATGAGCTCAGCTCGCCGCCTATTTTATGGGTCTGGAAACTGAGTTTCAATGGTTTTCATAAAGTAGCACCAGACAGTGCCAAAGCCAGAACTGGTTTCCTGATTTCCAGCTCTGAGGCAATTCTCGGAACCACATTACCCCTCAGGTAGACAGGGCCACCTGGGTGGTCAGAGCCAGGCCACACAACCACAATATTAAGTGAACTTCAAGGAGAACATATCTGATAGGACTCCAGAGAAAGACCCTGCTGGAGCAAGATAAAGGAATAGATAGGTGAGCCTTTCCTACCTTTTTCCAGGCAGGATGACAAGGGTCAAAGGCAAACGAAGCAATGCCTGTTAACTGAATTGGTGACCACATCCGACCTGATATGTGAGAGAGGCAGGCAGGTCTAGTTAACACCAAATACTAACAATAGTGCAAATGAAAACCAAATGTTAAAATCCTTTTAATACAATACTTGTAGCTACTCAATAATAATACTTTAAAAAAAACCACTTCAAATTGCATATTACAAACACAGGTGTCCTGAAGAAGTATTTGTGTGGTTGAACATGAATTGCTCTCTTCCCTGCAATGCTACACCTTTATTCCCAAAGAGCACTCGACAGCCCTCCACCAAGGCATAAGGAATCAGTCATTTGTCTTTTGCATGTCAATGCTCCAGTTCCCTGATACAGACAGTAACACTGGTTCTACAAGTTCTAGAAACAACACTCATGGGAGGATTATCTGAGACATGTGATGTACACGATTTATATCAAAAGCCTGTGATTTCTCTGTAAATTACTAATCTGAAATAGACACAACAAACCGTCCACAGCTTCGACTTCAAATGATCTGAACAAAAATAGAATGAGCTATGGACAGTGTCTGCATCCCTGTCCAATTTGATGTAAACAACGTTTGTAGAAATTGGGTTTGTTAAGAAAGTTTATCCATATATCTGGATAGCAATAAAAAGCGTTTCCTAGGAAACTGTAAGATCCTGTACCATACAGCATACAGCCCAACTAAGAGGAAAATTAGGTTGATTTCTAAATTCAAGGTACAAATTTACACAATTTTTAACTCCTGTGATGCTGTCCCAGTAAAGCGGGCGTGTACATTGGTGGTTGTATCTGTTTTCCTTCTCTCTCCTGCTGCCATCTTGCCTGTGAAGCTCACTGGTCTAGTGTGCATTTCCTCCCCAGCTGTGTTTCCCTGGACGGCCACAGACTCCCCGTGCACTCTGTCCTTCATTTTTAGTTCCAGTGTGGTCAATACTGCCCTTCTGCTGCTAAAGACACTACTGTTTCATGTCGTCCCATTTCTTCCAAGACAGCTGCCAGCATGCTCAGGTTTCCATCTGGGAAGTTCTGTGCTTCCCAAAGATCCAAGATTACACCAGTTGGGCTCGATTTGGTGGCAAAGTAATTCAAGTACCTGTAATTGGGAATGGGAACATGTGCTGAGAGGCATGATTTATAGACCTATTTTCTCTTCTTTTCTGGGCCTTGAAATATCTTGATCCTACTGTGGTTTCCAGTGAGCAGCCTTACATAACTAGCCCTCACCTAACTATATCAGCCCAGTCAGGAGATGCGATCTTTTAACTTTTCCCCTCAACTCTGAATAAAATAATTTAACAAAGATGTCTACGGGTGCTACTATAAGGGGGAAATGAAGAGACTTTATATTTCCTTCCTGCTCAGCCTCTGAGGATCTCTGACAGGTCATGCCACTCCTTTTCTCGGTAGTGATGGCAATGTTCTCCAGTGTCAACTTCTCTTTATGGCTTACTATCAGGCTGTGTTAGCAGGTTAATTATCCGCCAAGCATTAGGCTCAGTTCATCCAGAGATGCGAGACAGAATTACTCTAGTGAATGGATGTGTTAGGGGGATTTAGCCCATCAGCTTGGCAAAGTGGATCACAAAACTTGGTACTTACACATGTCAGATAAACCCAGAATATATCTGAACTCTGTTTACAGGCCCATAGTGCTAGGTACATAGAAGGTGCTTAATGCACATTGGCGGAATAAAAGTGGATAGGTGGGAAAAACGAATGCTGTCTGGCTTGTGAACAGTTACCATCTTGGAGACCTGTGTCTCAAAGGAAGCATCTACTTGTGGAGCCTGACTACACCCACCTGTCCAGGTTGAGCTTATGGGCCAGCATCCGCCAGTCATGGCCTCGTGTCTGAGGCGCATCCAGGCTGCTGCAGAGCTTCTGTCGGATAGGGAGAGGGATGCTGAATGCGCTCGGGCCTGTGACAGTAGTGATGGTGCTGGCTGGATCCAGCAGCGGCAGATCCATGCCAGTGGGTTCCTGCAGGGACAATGCGACATTATTTCTCAAGACAAAAGCAATCCTTGTTGAACTAGTCAACACAATGCCTTGCTTTGAGGGAAGAGGTGAACAATGAGAGCTATCATTCCCCTTCCTGCCCTCCCAGTTGTGAGTCGCTCTAGTGACCTGAGGAGACACAGAGGTACATTTGAGCTAGTTTTGCATAGCCTTGAATTTATGGGCCTTTTTAGTCAAGGCTCAGCTAGCTGTAAAGCTCTGGTGTGATTCAGTAAGGATTGATTCAGTAAGGATTCAGTAAGGATTGGTGTGATTCAGTTTTCTAATGGGGCTCTCTAGCAGGGATGGGGAGAAGAGAAGGGAGAGGAAGGGAGAATGCTCCTTGGGGGTCAGATTTCAAGAGGGGAAAATGTTCAAAAGGGCAGTTCTTTGAGAATGAACAGATCTGAGATTAGGAAGCTGGAAGGCAAAGCTTCTAGAAACTGTCTGACCTTGAACAAGATGCCCTGGGAGGGGCCCAGTGGCTCTGCTGCTAGCCTGGGAAGGTGACTCTGACTCTTACAGGGTGAAATGGAACAAGGCTGAATGATATTAAGACAAAAACTTCAGGAAAATCAGTATATTGCCTGAGGGCAAGCTGCTAATGGCATCCTCCAATTGCTGAACATCCTTTTTTTTTTATTTAAGTCTAATTTTAGTAGAGAAAACTATAAATTGGCTCTTAAAATAGTTTCAGCTCATAAAACAGCACAAATGCAAAACTCTGAATTTCATCTGCAAGAGAAACTCTAATCATTCTCTAATCACTTCTGCTGGTTAAAAAACCAAAAGCAAATGTTGCCTGGGAACTATTAAAGCAATAAAAGAGAATCTACTTAATCTTAGGGTGCATAAGTAATTGCTAGAGGGGAGTAGCCACAGAGAGCTTCTGCCTTCACGAGGTCTGATGTTGGGGGCCTAGTGCCCAGTTGGGGTCAGTGCCCTCTGCCCATGTGTGAACAATGGTGCTGGGAGGTGGGGGAGGTGTGGTCAAAGCTGCCTGCCTTGCAGGATGACTTGCAGTGTGTCCTATTTCCTAGGCTTGTGTAATCCTACTGCATAAGGCCAAGCCAGGAGCTTGGACAGCGTTTTAGAGCAACCCTAATTTCGGGGGCTATCATGTGTGCAGAGGCATTGGCTGCTATCACAGTATTTGGCCTCACAATCTAAAACTTGGCAGATTCTATAGGTACCAAGCCCAGAACATACCAGTATTTAAAGGACTGAGGTGTGGAATGGGTACTGCAACCCACAGCTCTTTCCCCTGAGCACAGGGCTCTTTCCAAGGGAAAGGAAGAGAGAGTTCCTAACCTCCAGAACACAGACTTTTCCAGAAAGGAAACCAGGAGGGTGATCTGAGGGCACACGTCAGTGTTTACTAACAGATTTGTATGGGAATGTCTCAAGCCAAGTGTCTCAATGCTTATATTAGGCACAGAGCAATGCAAGGATGAGCTGAGTGGTGGAGGGAAAGAGAAATCTCATGCTGTTTCCACAATTTAGTGCCATCACCCATGTTGAAGTCTTGCTGCTTTTCCAGATAACAGGACTAATCTGAAACCTACCAATCCTCTGATACAATGCTACCCTGACTATCCCTGGGTGGCAGTGGAGGTTGCAGTCTGCATGGGGAGGAATCAGATTTTTATAGTGCTGACTCGTGTCCCCAGAGTCTCCTTATTCCTGTTAGCCTTAGTAACTCCCTACTGCTATATGTCCTCGTCTCGGCTTCCTACAATGTTCATGGTTGGGCACCAGTCTTTCTCCTTCCCTTTTCTCTTACTCTCTCACTTAGAAGTATAAAATGGCCTCTCCTGCATGAAGTCTCAACCCATTTTTATTGTCTCTATTAGGATGTATTATACATATTAATGGGGGTCCTGTAATATTTCCACACATGTATAAAACATACACAAATCAAACAAATCACTCCATCCTCATATCTCTTTTCCAATCTTTATTAATCACTATTCTAATGTTAGGTGAGTCATCTTGCATTTCCAACTATGACAGAAAACATGGAGTACTTGACTTTCTGTGTCTAGCTTATTTCATTCAACATACAACCTTTAGTTCTATCCATTTTGCTACAAATGACAGAATTTCATTCTTCAGATCTGAAAAAAATATGTATTTCCTTATATATCCACCATTTGAATGATGTTTTGTGGGCAGTGCCACATAGCATGTAGGAATATCTCTGGTATGCCAATTTTATTACCCATAAATATCTATCCAGACATGAGGTAGCTAGATCATATAGTAGATCTAGTTCAAGATTTTTGAGGAACCGCCATAACTATTCTTCATAATGGGTACACTGATTTACATTCCTACCAACATTATACAGGAAACTGGTCACCTATCTCCATATGCTCATCAATATTTGTTACCTTATTGTGTACATAAGAGCCATCCTACGAAGGGCAAAATGATGTCTCATTGTAATTTTATTGCATTGTCTTGATGACTGATACTGAACATTTTTCATATATTCATTGGTCATTCATATTTCTCGTTTTGAGAAGTGTCTATTCAAATAATTTGCCCATTTCAAATTGGATTTTTTAAAAGCTTTTTGAGTTCCTTATAGATTCTAGATGTCAACCCTCCATCTTTTGAGTAGCTGGCAAATATTTCTTCTGTTCTGTAGACTAGTTTTGCACTCTGCTGATTGTTTTTCTTTTGTGGTAATGAAACTTTTTAGTTTGGTGTAACTGCAGTTGTCAATTTTTGCTTTTGTTTGTTGTGTGTTCACTATTCTGTAAACAGAATCATTGCCTATACAATTGTCTTGAAGTGTTTTTCCTTGTTTTTTATTCCCCCAATACTGTCAGGTCTTATATTTAGATCTTTGACAACTGCAGTTGAGTTGATTTTTTAAAATATTGATCAGGGTAAGATATAGGGATCACGTTTCCATTTCCTGCAGGTGGGTACTCAGTTTTTCTAGCATTATTTATCACAGGCGATCCTGTCTGTAGTGCATGTTTTGGTGCCTTTGTTGCAAATTAATTTGATGTAGTTATGTGGCTTTATTTTTGGTATTACTATTCTGCTGCCCTGGTCTGTACATCTTTTTTTGCCTGTATTATTCTGCTTTGGTTAGGATAGCTCTATAGTATTGTGATGCCTCCATCTTAGCTTTTTGTTCAAGATTGTTTGCCTATTTGAGGTCTTTTATGCTTCCATATGAATTTTAATTTTTTTTCTAATTTTGTAAAGAAAGTAAATGGTATTTTGATGAGAGTTTTACTGAATTTGTATATTGCTTTGGTTAGTATAGACATGTTAACAATACTGATTCATCCAATCCACAAACCTGAGACTTCCATTTTTTTCATGTGTTTTCTTCAGTTTTTTAACCAGTTTTGTAATTTTCATTGTAGATGACATTTCTTTCATGACTTCTTGTTTAGCAAATTCATTATTTATAGGAAAGCTACTGATTTTGTATGTTGATCTCTTACTGAATTGATTTATCAGTTCTAGTAGTGTTTTGGTATAATTTGGGGGACTTTCTGTGTGTAGATTCATATTATGTACAAACAGGTATAGTTTGACTTCCTTTTTGGTTTGTATGCCTTTTATTTCTTTCTTTGGCCTCATTGTTCTGGCTAAAACCTCTAGTTCTATATTGAATAAGAATGGGGAGAGCAGATACCCTTCTCTTGTTCCTGATCTTAGAGGAAATGCCTTCAGTGTTTCAGCATGATGTTTGCTGTGGTTTTTTTATATACTGCTTTCATCATGTTAAGGTAAGATCCTTTTATACCTAATTTTTTTCAAAGCTTTTCTCATGAAAGGATATTGAATTTGATCAAATGATTTTTCTGCATTTATTGAGATGATTACATGATTTATATCCTTCATTCTGTTGATGCAGTGTATAATCATTTATTGATTTGCATATATTCAATAATCCTTCCATCCTTGGGATGAAACCAACTTCATGATGGTGAGTGAATTTTTGATGTACTTTTGGACTTGGCTTGTTAATATTTTGTTGAGAATATTTGTATCTATGATCATCGAGAATATTGGTGATGGTGCTTTTGTTGTGTCCTTTTATTTTGATAGCAGGTATCTTAGTTACTTTTCTCTCATTGCTGAGACAAATATCCGTAACTTAACATTAAAGGAAGAAATGTTTATTTGGATCATAGTTTGTATAGGTTTTATTCCATGGCTCCAAGGCAGGGTGGCATGGGAGTTAGACATTGCAGAGGAGAAACAGTTCATGGCAGACAGAAGTTAGCAAAGCAAGCAAGAGACATTAGCAGCTTCTGTTTCTTTTACTGTATCCAGGTTATCAGAATTAGGGCAGTGCCAAAGCAATTAGTAATCATCCACCCTTAATCCTAGCCTTGTACCATAAATCAGTCACATTGATTAAGTTACCTCTGAAGAAGCACCACCTGTGACCACATGAGGCTATGCAGTGACATCTGGACACAAGCCACAACACAGGGTAATGCTGGCTTTACAGAATGAATTTAAAAGGTGTTATGGTTTGTGTCTAGATGTCCCCCCAAAGCCTCATGCATTCAGGGGACAGGCTTTTAGAGTTTGTGAACGCTTCATGGCCCAGTGCTGGGATTATGGGTGTGAGTGCTATACCCAAATGGGTGTAGCCTACATATAATATAAGGGACAGAACAAGTCTTCTCTTCATGCTCCTCCTTCTTTTGCTTTTGCTGCTTTTGCTGTCTTCTGGCCACCATAAACTGTTGTTCCTCTGTCATGTAACCCTACCTAGGAGCCAGTTGATTATGGACTGAAACCTCCACAAACTGTGAGCTAAATAAACCTTTCCTGCCTCCATTTTGGTCATCAGGTATTTTGTCTCAGTAAAGACAGAAAATTAACCAAGACAGCAAGCTGACCTCCTCTCAGTTCTATGGAATTTTTAGTGTGAGAAGTAGTACAATTTTTCTTTAAACGATTCCTCCCTGCTCTTAAGTAATGAGAAAGATTTCCATGGCCTGATTTTCTGGCTGGCATTAGGCCACAGAGGTGGCATATGTGAGGTGCAGAGTCCATGCCTGATGGGTAGCAGGTACACCACACGCGTGTGCTTCCACATCTTCACAGTGCCACCAACCCTGGTTTGGGCCAGCCCTGCCTGGTATGTCATGGCGTGGCCCACACTGCCCTCACACTGGACCACTCACTGCTCCTACTGTTATGTCTCTGGTCAGACCCCAGACTGTTCTGCCTTTCCACTGATATCTCGCAAACTAGTCAAATCTACCTCCTGCTCAGCCTGTGCCTCACGCTTTCAAATAAAGGCTGTGGAGACCTCAACGAGCCCTTGTATGGTTTTTCCACATTCTCTCCATTCTGCGCTGTGGTTGGATTTCTGCATTACTTCTCAAATTTCATGGGGGTGAGAGTATTTTTGTCATTGTTAGGACCCATGCATGTAGAAGCTACGAATATTTGTTGAAATGAGAGTATTTTTTTCCTAATATAGGAGGAAGATGAATCCAGTTCCTGGCTATGTGGAACCACATGGAGCAGTGTTCTGGGCTGCCTTCCAACAAAACATGACTGGGATGAGTCTCATTACTAACTCCTGAAGTTAAGGGCCAATTAAACATGGGCTCAGCTCTCAGGAAGGTCTGCTCCCACATTCCTGTTCCTCTTTCTTAGTGCATTAAGAGCACTCCTTATTTCACATGGGTGTCAACATCCTGAGCCTCCAACCCTGCCTACTCTGCTTGTTTCTTTTGATGTAGAGGACACGAACTCTACAGGTGCTGTTCCATGGCTTTCTTATCAGGGGGCTGACAGTAGCCTTCAAGTGAAAGAAAAACACACACATACATCATTTACATTTCATCTAGTAATTTCAGTTGCCGTTAGTTTGTTAGTTTTTCCTTTACTTCCAGGTAAGAGTAGAGATTACTCTCACAGAATGCTTATTACAGTAATTGTTTATGATACGGGTGCCATCTGTCTTTGATGTTATGATTCCCTTAGTTATACATACGATTTTTCACCATTAACCAAGCAGCTGCTGTGGTTAACGGCACAGGGCTGGCTCCCCGGCCCATGTGTGCCCAGCAGGTAGGCTGTGCCCCACCCCCACACTGACTCTTTTGTGTTTTAGTAGATGGGATCTTGCTGTGTTTCCCAGGCTTGCTTTGATCTTTTGTGCTGAAACTCCTCCTGCCTCACCTTTTCAGGTAGCTACAACTGTATGTTCATGTGACTGTGAATACCTTCTCTTTCAAAAACATTTTGAAAAACTACTTTCCCCATGGTCACTTTGAACACCTTATAGAAATATAAGAGGTAGGTAGGTAGAACAGTTATAACAGGATGACGTTACTGTGAACGTTTGTCTTATTATCATTTTAAACGTTAAAGTGCTATGCACCAGTTGTTAATAAAGGTCATAAGATCTAGAAAATTATAAGAAATTACCACCTACCATCATGGTCATAATTATCTCAAAAGCTATTATAAGGTAATTGATAACCTTAAGATTACAACCCTTCCGGGATTCAGAGGCTCCATATGATAAACCTGGGAACACACACCTCCTCCTTTTGTATGGGAGCTATTTGCATTTGCTTCTATATATTTTATTTATATAGGAAGTTTATTTCTTTGTTCATTTTAATAGAAAGGGGATGTGAGCTTAAGTAGACATATTGAGGTAGTGGAGATTACCCAAGCACTCTGTTATCCCAACAGCAATAAAAAATGGAGCCACCTTCCTCATGACATGAATCAAGTTCTGTTCCCAGAATTTTCTACCATCCACTTAGCTTCACAATGGGTCCAACATACCAATTTAACCCTGAGGAAATGGATGCAAAAGGGAAGAAATAATTTCACATGTCACTACAGAACTGCCCACTTGGGCACCTGGTATGATTGATCTTTTCTTTTAATGGAAAAAAAAGTAAAACAAAACTTCATTATAACTAAAACTAGAGGCTTGGAAATACAGAAAAGAAGAAAAATGTCTTTTATCATTGTTTTCATTTTGACATTTTCTCGTGCCAAGGCTTTTAGACTTTTTAGACATTTTCATTCTTAAGCTTCACCTCTGAGAAATTAGAGGCTTTTAAGGAATCTCTGGTGAAGGGCCCAGAAAGGAGCAACTGGCCACTCCTGACATCAGCACCCCAGGTGTCACGCACGCCGCCCATCTCTCCGAGGTGGGTCACCGGCTCTTTGCCTGACCCGGGGGCAGGCACTGTGTACCTGACAGCCTGGAGTGGCCCGGAGCACTGTGTGCTGCGGGCAGAACACCGCCCGCATGCTTATGCCAGGAGACCGGAGTGGAACCGGAACCCCTGCCCAGCTGTCACCTTGTGCTGTGACCCTTGGAAGGAGCAGGGGTCAGAAGAGTGCAGCCTTTTCTCTGTCCATGGCTTGTTAGTCACACTGGACCCCTTCTCACAATTTTTGCTGGGGATCCCATCTCCGGGCTTCCCAGAGAGTGCATCAGCCCCAGATTCACACCCCTCTCTGAACACCGACCTGCATTCAAATGCTCTCCATAGTGGTGGGACTCAGAGACCTAGAAGTGAGGGCAACAGAGTCCCCTTACTCCCTGAAGTCACCTCCATTGTGGCCACTTGTGCCCTTCCTCCGCTGCCTGTGCCTATCACACATGGGCAAGGGCTTCCAACATGCCTACAGGCCTCACTGCGGCCAAATCCCAAGGAAACCATCCTTCTCCCATGTGGGCACAGGACAGTGCACGCCGTGGTCATACTGTCCACACTGCCCTTGGTCTGTGAGGGAGTGGGCCTGAGCCAGGGACAGTGCTGAGCAGCTCCCTTTCATGTGTGGCCGCATCTGATCCACCTTTCAGCACACAGCAAACACACGCTGAACATAGAGCAAGCATCAAAGGGCCGGACCTCCTCACCCCCCTCTGGAACTCTGCAGCCTTTGTTGTCTCTGGAGCTGGGTGGTTATTGAACTTTGCAGACCTGCTGGGCCTGGAAAGTGAAAACACCCTCCAGAGTCAGCAGGGGTGGTGCTGTGTGCCTGGGAGATAGGGCTAACCATCCAAAGGCCTGGCGGTTGCCATGGCACCGTGACACCGAGATCATTCCTTATGAATGTCACCAACGTCTGTGACTAAAGTTGTTTATGAGTCAAAAGTCTCATGAAACTACAGGAGGAAGCAATGACCGCACCTCAGCAGGCTGTGGGAACACAGTGGGAGAGCAGGGAGTGGGCTTCAAATGCTACAGGAGCAGCAAGCCAGGCCAAGCTGGCTGACATTTTGTTGGTTGCTATGCATGAGACGGGAGGAGGAGGATTTCCAAACCATGCCAGCCTCTGTCGTTCTGAAAGACAGCCTGGCAGAGGCTGCACCTGACATGGCTGCTTCTTCACTGCTCTGTGTTCCATGGGTCCAGCCAGGCTCTGGCTGGTCCTCTGCTTACAGAGGAGCTGAAGCCGCAGTGACCACTGTCATCACTATAAGATGACAACACTCGACTGAAGATTGCACAAATTCCGGCAAGGAAAGGCAAAAAATGGTGATTTTTCCAGGGATAACATGTGGATGTTCATTCTGTTTCTAGAATACTTCCTCTACCATGAGGGAAAGGACATTTCTTCTGATGTTTGGAAGATGAAGTATGAGAAAGAAATATCCAGAGATTTCTCCTTAAATAAACATGGAGAATGAAGAAAGTAAAATGGTATGGAGACTTCCCTTAACTTTTCCTCCAGCCTGCATGGGGGCAAGGGCAAAGTGACAGATGTGGGACAGATGTGGCATGCTTTGGAAAGGCACCTGCAAACATAATGAACTCTTACACTTGAATCTGCCTTCAGCTTAGAACATGGAACCCTATCACTGGAAATGAGAATTTCCAGTGCTTTGGGAAGAAGTTCCTGCTCTCTTCTTATATGGCTCCAGCTCCTGGGTGCATTTAAAACATGATTCCTTTAATACTGGGCACTGCAGACAGCTTTCAAGGATCCTGCGGGGCCTGCACCAAAGCGTGTTTTGTCTCCTCCCATTGCTGAGCTGGCTGGGTCGCCTTACCTCAGACACAGTGCAGTTGAGCTGGAAGATCTGCCCCTCGCCTTCCACCTGTCGCACACACAGCTTGCAAACCAGCTCCACCGTGTTCAGGCTAAATCTTTCCAGAGTGAAGGTGCAGTGGAGGTTTCTTTGAGAACCACTCCAAATATGGTAAAAAGGAATTTCCTAGAGGAGACAGAAGTGTTAGTCACAGATGAGGGACTGATACTATCAGACCCAGCTGCCCACTCAGAATGACACGTCACCTCATTTGATCTTCCTAACAGCCTTAAGTGCAAGTAGATCCTGCCTCCAATTCTCATGAAAAAATGGTGGTCCAGAGAGTTTAAATAACTCACCACACAGCTAGTAAATGGCAGAGTTGAGATCAGAACCCAGCAAGTCAGCTTCCAGAATACATACCTAACCAGTCTTTCATTTGAAAAAGAAAAAAATACATTATAAATGATCTTCTTAAAAAACCTTAAAAAGTTCCCAAAATAAAATCCACACACACCATCATTGCTCATTAAAAGGAATCCCTACTGTGACATTCTGGAGAAAAGTGAAGGAGGCCTGAGGCTACTGCACTAATGGCATCCCTTTCCCTCAGGCCTCTGTCCCTCTCTGCTCAGGGTAGAACATGGCTGGGAACTGCAGGCGCTATCTGCTGCCACAGAAAGTTCTTGGTCTCTTTAGAGCACCAACCCCCTAACAGGCACTGATCCCCTATGAGTCCAGGCCACTCTCTGGAGCCCATCCTGGAAGACTGCAGCCAACAAGTGCAGCGAGTGGGCATGGTGACTGGGGTGCACACTGGTGCCAAATTCAGCACAAATGACAATGCCCTCCCCCTGGGACCTATTTGATAGTTTGGGGCAAGTTACTTAACCTTCCCAAGTCTTGGTGTTTTCAACTGCAAAAAAAAAGAGGCAGAGGTAGCTAAGTCACAGACTTGGTGGGGTTGACAGAGAAAAACCCAAGTAGCTAAGAGTGTCTGCTGGCTGGAAAGCACTTGGGCAGTGTTAGTGGGACACATTCCATGCTGGCATCATTGATAAAACTGAACTCATCATGATTGCTTAAAGGAATCAGGAAAAGACTTTTAGATAGTGCCAACAGAGAAGCAAGAAGAAAACAAGCCAAGCAAGAGATGACATGAGAAAGTCAGAAGACCGAACCCTCCCTCCGGGGCTCACCAATGTGGACCCGGAATTGGCCACCAGGCCAGTGGCAATGTGGGGCTGGCTTGCATTCACCTGTGCGGAGATATGCGTTCGAGCTCATCCGTCTCCATCACCCAGACTAAGGAGGTCCATGGGCGTGAGACCAGGCAACTTCCTGCACTGCAGGCAGCTGACACCGGCAGTCCTGTGACCCGGCAGTCCTGTGATCTCAGCATGGGTCCACATGATGGTACTGGGGCCAGCACACATTTAGGCCTATTATTTCATTAAGTCCTGACTGGGTTTTACTGTCATGTGACATTTCAGTTCCCAAACAGGGGTGCCGCCTCAGTCAGGGTGCTATCCTAGGAGGATCAAGGCCTAACTTGTGTCATATCACAGGAGTACATTTGGAACTGTTCTTATCAAGTCAATCAACATATACTGTGAAAATTAAAATGACAGAATTGGAATTTTCTTATTTACTCAGAATAAAAAAATAATAGCACTCTCCTTGTTGTGGTTCTGGGGGTTGAACTCAGAGCTTAGTGCATCTTACGTCAGTGCTCTACCACTGCACTACACACCCAGCCTCTCTTTTGATCCTTTAGTTTGAGAGAGGGTCTGGCTGGCCTCCAACTAGCAGCCTTCCTGCTTCAGCCTCCTTCATAGCTGAGATTAAAGGCATTTATTACCATGTCCAATGAAAGTACATTATTATAGGTAGAATTTTCTTTAACAAGTTTCATCAAATATGTCTATCAGGTACTTTTAAAAATAATCCTGATTTATCCAAACTCTGTTGAAGAATGAACACTGGTACAAGAATAATTTCAAGAAAGGGCTTTTGTTACATGCCTATGATTTTAGTCCTCTTTCTTGGAGCTTTTGTTCACCCTTACCTGATATTTAGCCAGCAGTTTACTCTTCCAGAGGGAATGGGCAATGTCGTGGACTGACAGGCGCAGGTTGTGGGTGCTGCCTTTGAAATGAAGAGCCTTGGGGTCTTCTAAGAGCTGTCCTCCCATCTGTCTCTCCAGCTGTAAGACCTCCTACAACGACATGCCCCAAACCGAGTCACCCTCCTGCCCTGCCTCACACCAGTCCATGTTGTCCTTGGTGAGTATCTTCATCTCCTGCATGGTCACTCCTACATGTGACCATGAGCCCACTCCTGTAGCCCAAGACCTGCCACCCCATAGGACAGGACTGGGCCCTCCTGCCAGGCCTGGCCAGTGGCTTCGGAGGTACTTAAGCACAAGCCAGTAATCACCAGGATTCCATACTGGAGGAGACTCAGTGAAAGAAACAATAGGTAAACAATACGTAAATGGAGAACTAGAGTTTTTGGTTAACTTTTAGGCAAGAGGGCAAATAATTTAAAGACAAACTCATGCATTGGATTTGATGAAAACAACCAACAGATACTTGGAATGTGTTGCAGATATTTAATTCTTTATGTACAGAGATAAAATAAAAAATTTTGCTTAATATCAGCCATTGCATAATTCCTAATTACTAAAAACTTAGAACATGCCCAGAAATTAGAGTATGGCCTATTTGAGGAAAATATGCTGGTGCAAATTAGCAAGGTTTTTAAACAGCAAATACTGAACTAAACAGTTACTCAGATTAAACCTACAAAAGGAGCATTCACTTCTTAAGAATTATGGCTGATGAAAAAATTGCTCCCTATTTATAAAGATATAACAGGAAGACAAATTCTATATATACTTCCATTTCTCAGACTAGTTAATAGGAGTTAATGAAGCATTTGCAACTGCAGCTGCAATTATCCAAGTAGCAGCACACCACAAGTTATCAATGAACAGAGTACCCTGGGTATCCTGTCCCGTCCCAAGCATTCCTCTGGTACTTCCTTATGCCTTAACAGTATGTATGTATGTATATATATATATATATATATATATATATAGATCAGTATATCTCATATACATGTATATATATATACAAATTTCTGACCTTTTTAAAATACGAACGCAGGACAATATTGAATTTTGTTAAAAGTATGACTAGCTTTGATGGCATTTCAGCAGAAAGCAGGGAGTTGAAGAACACAGCTGTTCACGCAGAATGCCGCCTCGCCACCCTGCATGCATTGTCTACCAGGACACCTGGGACAGGTGGATTACAGTGCAGAATTTCTGATATGGGAAGCAGATTGCCTGATACCCAGGAGTGTTTCCACTTTGCATGTGTTGAATGCAGGTGAACTCACACTCCTGTCCAGCAAATCACAGCTGCCCAGCATCAGGGATGAGATAGTTCCAAGCTGCCTCTTTAGTGGTGCTCAGTCTCCACCATCTGTGGGTCAGGCCATTATACTGAGCAATACAAGCTGCTGAAAGGTCCTATGAGGTAGAAGCAATATCAGGAGAATGTGGAATATGGTCTCAGCCAGAGAGTCGTCTAATTAGTGTCTGATGGAAGCCGTGAGGCAAGAGCACCCTGACGTAGAGCAGCTGCCTGACTGTACTGACCTGCTCTCTACCATGGCCGGTGAGGAGTAGCTATTACTTGTGACAGGCGCCTGACCAGTCAGCCACCCACACTGATACAGGGCACAATCTTGTGCCCTGACTACTGTGCCTATATCTGTAGACCTCCAGGGTCCCCTGTAGGCCACACAGGTCCAACCAGCTCTGAGTCACACAGTGCCTTCCCAGAACACCTTGCCTGACATGCATGACCCATTGCTGGGCAAGAATCTGGGCACATGCAAGTGGGAAAGAAGAAAACTGTGGGGTAACTGCAGTTTCCTTGGCTCCAGCAGGAAGGTATAATGAGCTTGTGTTGATCACGTTCAGCGTCTAGTTAGCATAATAGAGAAAGCTGATGTTCCCAGTGAACCTGGCACCTGACAAATTTTAAAGCTAAAATGATGTTTGTTTATAAACCATTAGAAGAAAAGAAACATAATTAGAAATCTTTGAGATTACAGTCATGCCAATCAATCAGTTCTAGCTGCTTTCCAGTATGCCCTAATTACCTCATCAAAACGTCTAAAGAGCAATCGATAGTAATTATCTGATTACCATAGATCTTCATTACATCCAAATTATCTCCCTGGGATGTCTAAAAGAAGATGCATTGTTACCCGGGAGGTAATTGTACCTGACAATGTATAATACACACCCAAACTCTACAAGCAGCGCAGCCCATCACAGGACAGGACAGTAGTACTGTTTTCTTGGCAGGGAGGGCCACAGAGAGAAACCTTAACTGCCAATTGGCCATGACTCAGAAGTCAGGAAATCGAAGATGGCGTCCACAGCCTGCTTGGAGTCGGCCTAAGCATAAGGGTCAGTTCTTGGTTTTTTCAGCCATAAATCTGATCTGATCTGATCACCACATCTGATGTTGTGGTGAAGAGTTCTCCTGGGGAGGAAAGTGTCTAGATTGGCTTGGATCCCTTTTTGGAGAGAAAGACCCAAGAAAAAAGTGCCATTTTAGTGAGAATGGGGACAGAGAACACACACTGTCCATATCCTAATCCTGCCAGCTCTCCCTCAACCTGGAGATGCTGCAGAGAACTGGGAGGAGCCTGACGCCACCCAGCCTTAACTGGACGGAACCCTTGTGACAGATACACTACTTGTCAGTACGCACACACGCTGAGATCAGAGGTCTCTGAACATACTGCTTGATGCTCCCACCAGTTGAGAACTTGATCATACACGTTGTAGTAGTTTCTTTATAAAATATACACATGCTTACATCAGCACATCAGTGTGTCACAGTTAGATTAGAAGGAGTTAAACTCTGAACTCGGCCAAGGAGACCATGTACTAATAGTGTTGTTCGGGTTTGAGTGGTTCTTTGGGTTCGGGCTGTGTGAACCTCACTCTGGAGATTCCTGGTCCACAACTGTCCTCTCCCTAGAATTTTAGGGAGAAATTGTCCCAGTAGTGAGTGATTTAGCACAAAAAGGACCTTCACCAAACTTAGATTTCACGGTTTCCTGAAAAGTAACAACTAGTATCATTATATTTGTTATATTCATTTTCAAGAAAACATAAGATGCAGGTGAAAGATATGAATCAAAGAACTGAAGGCATTGAAGTATAAATTAAAGACAATAAATACATAAATAAATAAATAAATAAATAAAACAGGGCTGGGAATAGAGCTCAGTGGCACAGTACCTGCTGGCAAGTGCAAGGGGAAGGTCCTGAGTTCAATTCCTTACACAAAAATAAACTAATTCATTGGAAACTAAATATAAAATAACACAGGAACAGAGTATAATTTGTCACACACAGTGAAACCTCTATTTGGTTTTGTGTTAGGAGACAGATGTGAAAAGCCCACGTGACAGGCTGGCATCTTGGGGCTTGGTTTCATATTTCCACAGTGTTAAGGGATGTCATTTGGGATATTTGAGATATTCGATAAAAGATTGTACTTGAAATGTGCTGTAACTTGTACTTCAAAAAGCTTGATTTTCTGGATTCTTTCTACATGAAGTCATCTTGGAGTCAGGAAATCTAATACTACATTAATATATATGAGATATGAAAATGTAAGAGGACATAAAGATAACAGACACACAAATCGGTACAGTATGGCTTCATTGTTAAATGTTTTTCCTCGCCTTAATCTTCTTGGGAACATGCATTCAACACCAGTGAGAAGAGGAAGGCCTGCCAGGAACCATGGGTATCTCAGGGCGAACTCCTGTTCCTGCTTCGACATGGCATTGGGGGACCGGGTGACTGGCATGTGAACGTGCAACCGTGCTGTGGTGTGCACACTCTAAAACAGCTTCCAGACAGACTGTTTCTGGATCTCAAAGGTTAGGATATTTCACATGCTTTAAAAGGGAACAAGAACCACATATATTTAAGGTTAAATGATTTAGAAAGACTTAAGAGAAATGTTGTGACCTCGAAAGGAAATGCCATCATTAAAGTTAGTGTCATCTGACTTTGCCTTTAGAACTATAAATGTGACTGTCCTTTGCAGAGCGTTGGCCCGTGGCCTCCCTGCTCAGTGGCTTGTCTGGCTCTGGGTGAATCCACCCGCTGCCTCACCAGTTGCATGCAAAGGGAGTTCTTGTCATGTGCTGGGTGCTGTCTCCATTCCTCGACACACACAGGGACATCCACTCCCACGCACTGGTAGTGACACTGGGTGCAGGCTCCTCTGTCTTAGAGCCTGGTGTCCCTGGAGCTCTGAGCTGCCCTGCAGGGTGGGCCAGTTCTCAAGTGCAGTGCAGGCCTGAGTGAGAGCTAATTGGCTCCACGAGCCTGTGAAGGATTGCTCCAAAGGTGGAGACGAGGAATCGCACAGAAGAAACAAGCAGCTTGTTGTAACCAATTAAGCTGAAACATTATTCATGCAGCACCATTAGCCCATGCCTATTAAGAGACACAATAAATCCACACTGTTTCAAAGGCCTGTGAGCATGAAGGGAGCAGCTCTGAGCTGCGTCCAGCACTCTCCTAGGTGACCGGACAGCAGGATCTGTCACATGGGGCCTGACAGCCAGAGGCGAGACTGGGGACATACCTGGAAGCCTGCTGGCTGCCACACCCAGCTTTTTCCATTCCTCCCCTTGTACTCTCTGGGATGGCCAGGGATGGATGGTGTCTACCTCCTCGGCTTCTCTTGTTCTTCCCCTTCCAGTCCTCCTAAGCCCAAGGGAACCCCACCCCCACGCTGTCTCACAGCTGTTGCTCCTTAAGAGTACCCAGATGACACAATGCACACGCAGAAGCTTGAGGCACATCTTCAAGAATCCACATCTCTGCCAACCGTGGTCAGATGGAAGCTGGGCCCACAGCTGGGAAGTCAGACTTGGTGGCACGACCTGAAGTTTGCAGGCTCAGAGCCACTCTTGTAGGTGCGGTGCTTCTGGCAGGGCTTGGCTCCTGGTGGTCAGCTCAGCTCTTCCTGGCCAGCCTTCTCCTTCTGTTCTAGCACTCTTCTGTCTCCCCATCTTCTGCTCACCCCTACTTGGCTCCCTTCTCCCCCTTGACCAGCATGAGCTCCCCTCTCTGCATCGCCACTGTAGACAGGCACCCCTTCCCCCTTGCTGCTTTCACCTAAGCTTCGGGTTTCTCAAGGATAAGGATCTGATTGGTGCCTTACATAGTCTTCAGCCTTTTCCCCTTTCTCTTACTCTCCCTGTCTCTCTCAGTTCCTCCCCAACTACCTTCCTATTGTTCTGTTTCTTTTCTTACTATGAGAAGCCTTATCAGCTGGAGAGAGGGGGAAACGGAAGATCACACTGAAGTCTCATTTTATCCATTGAAGTCTCTTAGTGAGAAGGTTGGAAGGCGGTTAAGTCATGGCTTTGATTCACTTAGTTTTGCTGTGTTCTTGGTACTGCTGCCTGACGTGCTTGGGCTGGGTGCACTTTATTCTCAGCAGAAGCATGAGCATGGACGGGTTGCGACTGTCGCTGCCAGTGTGTGGGGGACCAGCACCAGGAATGTGGGCAGGTGTAGGGGCCTGATGGAGAAGTCACTGAGGCTGCTATGCAAAGAGCACAGCGCAGTGGATGGGAGGAAACAGCACCCAGCTGCACCCAGCTGCTCTGTGCGTTTGGCTCTGCTGCTTCTCGGAGGCAGAACCCCGCCCGCCGAGCGCTGTCCGCGGTGCTGACTGAGCACAGCCAAGAAGCAAGACACTTGCTCTTCCTGCAAGGCTCTCCGGACACAGAGCAGCCTGCACACGTCAGTGGGCCGCGCGTGTTCAACCTCAAAGAGGCAAACCTTGGCGATTGTGCGGAGTCTTGTTTAGAAGACTCAGAGCTCCCTTCAGTTAGTGGAACCTGCCTTGCTTCTATTCATTCTTTCAGTGCTGTGTTGCAGCCTGCCCTGGTCATCTGGGGATGAGAAATTTCTCTCTTTGCTACTATGACTTTCACCACTATCTCTGTCACAGCTGTGTGCCTGCACTCCACCAAAGCGGAGGCCAAAGAGAGCAGCTGTCCTTTCCCCGTTCCCCGCCAGTCTTTCAGCCGGCCTGCCCTCAGCCCCGCATGTGCCGCCTCCTCCCTGGCCTTCGAAGCCTTGTGCTGCTGAGCTGGCAGTGGGGAGCGCCTGACGGTCAGCCTGGCCACCTCCACCTGCTTGGGTTGGTCTCCCCAGCACCAGGCCACGCCACTCCCTTCCCTGTCTGTGTTCACACTGGGGTGCCCTGCTTGCCCTCTGACTCTGTAGGCCTGCTTCATCCCTAATAATAACAAAGCTGGACTCCGGTGACCATGTGCAACCACTTTCCCATCAAGTCACTTCATTTCCAGGGCTCTGCCTGCTGTTCCCACAGCTGCCACTGCCACAGATGCGTGGTCTGAGCTGCCACTTCCGGTCTGCTGAGTCAGGGAAACTGGTGATGCTCTTCAAGTAAAGTGCTACAGGTTACCACTCAGGGAGGTGGTGATGTCACTTGTCTCCTCCTGGGGATGCTCCTAAGGAAAAGATTATTTCTCACCTCTGTGTGATTGGGGACAGAGCTTTTTAGGTTGTCTTAGGACTTTTGAAGCCATCTTTCATTTATTTTCTCCCTTTAATTTATTCTTAAGCTTCTGTATTAGTTTTCTATAGCTGCCATAAGAAATTGCCACAAACATGTGCCTGAAAAGAACACAAATTTATTATTCCAGAGTTCTGTATGCCAGCTGTCCAGCCCAGGACTCACTGTTCAAAATCAAGGTGTCAGTAGGACTGCCTTCCTTTCAGGAAGCCAGAGGGGAATTTGCTTTTCTGTCTTTTACACTTTCCAGGGGATGCTCACATCCCTTAGCTCATCAGTCCCCTTCTCCATCTGCAAGTCCAGCAAAGGCAAATCTCCCCAATCTTCCTTCATGGTCTTCATGGTCTTGTCTCTGATGACTGATGGGAAAGAGTCTCCACCTTGAAGAACCCATGAAATCAGAGTAGGCCCTCCCCAACAAGCCAGGGTAATGCCATACCTTAAAAGTCCTTCTTTCTATGTACAGTGACAGAGTCACATGTTCAGGACATTAATGTGTAGACATGTATCATGGACACAGCCTGGAACTGAGGAGAGGGATTACTCTGCCCATTACAGCTTCTATTTTTCTCTTTTCTCTTGAAATTTACCATAGCAGACCATTTCCAAAACACAGGGTACAGACACAGTCACATCTCATGACAAGATAAGAAAGATGGACTGACTCCGAGGCACTAAAAACCCATGTGACCAAATGGCAGACCAACCAGACCACCACACTCTTGAACCCACAATTAGAACACAATTAAATTTAACATCTTCATCCAGTCATTGTCTTCAAAATACTAAACTGCCCAGGGATGATTAACAGTACCTAGCTCCTGTTTTGTGCCAGGAGATACAATAAAAGTTGATCTCCTTGAATCTTTAACAAGTCTCCAAGGCAGGCCATATCATTAGCAAACCAACACATTTTCTTTCTGCTTTTATCTAGTATGTGTCATATAAATGAATATTTAACTTAATTCCAGAAACCAGGATCCTGAAAGTAGAAAGCACAGCTCATGCTCCTTTTGTGCTTGTGTGAGGGTACGAGAAGCAGGCGTGTGGCTCCATGGGAAGAGGCCCGCCAGGGTGAGGAGAGGCAGCCTCACATGACACTCCAGGCTCCCAGAGGCAGCAGCACCACTCAGGAGGCGCAGAAGGGCAATCCCGGGGAGGCAACAAGTGGCAGGATGGAGACTTCTCCTGTGACCTGCTGCCTGTGACTGTCTGACATGGCCCACTTCTCAATGAGGCTTCTTCTAACCTACAAAGTTTCTCCCACTTTTCAGTGTTTCACTACTTTCCTTTTACATAATATTATCTTTCAAAAAAGAAACAAGAAACGAGTATGTCTCGTACTGTGAGTACTGACTCTGAAGATAACCGTATTCACTGTACCAATTTTTGTTATTCTCATATTATTTTGGTATGAAATTATGTTCTGTTTTTTCATAAAATAAAAAATGTTATCTTTCTTAGAATTGCTTTACTGTTCTAAAGCCTAGATTAGGGTATGTGACAGCTGGGTTAATCTAATGAAAAGTCTCTCCATGCCCAATGGCTCCGTAAGGCAAGCCAGATTACATTAATACAAATTATTTGGTTCATATCACAGATACATTGGTCAGAAATTCAATAAACATACTACCCCAAATTATATGCAAATAGCTCCACTTTTAAGTTCTGAATCTCATCTCAGAGTTTGTATGAACCCCTTTATTATGAAAGGAGAGTCTCATATATTGTATCTTTCAGATTTTAGGGCAAATTATTTATTTCTACATTTCTTCCTGGATGTTTTTTAACCTTACCTCAAACATAACCTTGTTCTCTGTTAATTTCTGGTCTATTTATACAACAACTTAATAATAAAATGAAAATATCATTTTATGACTTTAACCACCTGAGGAGGAGGCAAGAGTAGAAGCTGTGACCCCAGACACAATCCTTTCAGTAGATCTGACCTCTCTATTTGTGTGGATTCCACACTGTTCTCACCAAACTGTTCTCTTAGCATCTTCATCTCTTTATGTGATCTCAGCCTGAATACTGCTCCCACTGGTCCTTCAAGCACACACACAGGAAAGAGCCCTTCTGAAAGGTGAATAAAATCATCCCATAGCCTTCCACGAGCTCGACTCCCACAGCCACCACTGGCATCCTAAATCTACATCAATGCTTCCAAATTGTTCAGTGCAGCTTTTAAGTTTCCAGGTGACTATGTCTGCCATAGGGCTTAACAAAACTCAGGAAAATGATTTAAAAAAGATATGCCAAGTTCAAAGAGTGGTGTGGGGAGCCAAGGCAAACACGTTGGTTGCTTAGAATTGACTGATGTGAGGATATCCCTTCTTTGCCACCCACACATACGATAACATAACCAGATATGATACAGTATGATCATCAATGTCCCTGACATGCTCAGCTGTAGACACTGTAGACATCTTCTACCAACAGCTCTCAAGTACTGGGTAATTATATCTCTGGGAATATGAATTCCACAGGGCCTCCATCTGCATTGTACTCTGATGTTTCCACAAGTTTTTCTTCAAATGAGAGAGAATCCTCAGCATGCTTGATATATTCCCTGGGAGAACTCCCCACCCCGGACATGAGTTGCTATTGTAAGGATGGAGGTAGTAAGGAGTGGGATTCAAGTATAAACAAGGAAATGGCTTTTTTTCTTTTTTTGTGGTACTGGGGATTGACCTCACAACCTCATGCTTACTGGGAAGGCACTTATGCCACTGAGTTAAATCCCCAGCCCAGGAAATGGATTATTATACTGGAGTCTAGTACAAGTGGGAATTGCTTAAGTCCAAGGTTTGGAGCTGTAAAGGACCAAAGAGGAGGGAGCGTCTATCAAGAAGTAAGATTACTGCTAAATGAGGAGGGGGCCTGAGGTGCAGCCAGGGACTTTGGGAAAAGGGGAAATGCCTGGAAGAACTTCTGTGTGAGGTATAATGAGTTGGGAAGCAGTAAATGGACTGCAGAGAAGCAGGATGTACGTTGCAGGAGAAGTACTGCTCAGACATGATCAGTATTCGATGGGTTTTTTCATAACAAAACAATAGCTGGGAACTGAAAGCAGAGAATGTGTTCATTTGAGGTCCTCATCCACTATCGAAATCAGTAAAGCCGGCTGCAGTGAACGATGACAGGAGATTTCAGGGGAGAAGTAAGTTCCTTGGAGACACAGGCTAGAGCAGAGGAACATTTGTGCCCGGAGGTCAGGGGGACAGGGGAGTTCTCCACAGAATCCAGGGCAGCTTCCTCGCAGCTTGTGTGACAGAGGTGGAAGGGCAGACAACTGTGGTCATTAACAGGCGAGGGAGTGTAGTCACAGCTGGAGATCTTGGCCATGAAGCAGCTTGGCTATTCCACTGCTACTGAAGCGGAAACCTAGATACATCTGCTCTGAATGACAGACAGTGTGGTGTGCTGTAAAGGCCACCAGAAAACATCTGAG
The DNA here is from genome assembly GCA_004027295.1 of Dolichotis patagonum. Lineage (NCBI taxonomy): Eukaryota > Metazoa > Chordata > Mammalia > Rodentia > Caviidae > Dolichotis > Dolichotis patagonum. The sequence continues at coordinate 110,766 of PVJX010003065.1, forward strand.
CTGAGGAACTGTCAGTGAAGTGGGATCCTCAATTTTAGAGAATGGGCAAATGAAGCGGGTGGAAGTAAAAGCCACAGGCAGCTTCCCCTCGGGTGGTCTGTGGTCCAGGAGCTGAAATAGTTATGAGTAGCATGTGAGATTCCCAGCCCAAGAAAGGAAGAGACCCTGAAATGGTCCTGGGAATGAAGTATCGGAATTCTCTCATTCTAGTGTTGGGGTGGAGGAGTGGTCACCACCATAGCTGCTGGAGCAGTGGGTGAGTTGAGAAGGTAGAAAAGTTTGTCTTTACCAGTGTCATGGTTTGTGTATAGATGTCCCAAAGAAGCCTCATGTGGTCACAGCTGGGGCTTTCAGAGGAGGCTGGATCCCCGGAATGTGATGCTGGGATCAAGGTGTGTGATTCCTAGGTTGGTCTGGAACAGTTCTGGGTGTGGGTAATGAGAAGGCCTGTCCTGGGTGCAGGTGGCACCATCCAAAGAATGGGAAGCCTAGCAAGGGACAGAAAGAAAGCAGGCCTGCTGCTACCTCCTCACTGCCCCACCTTTGGCCAGCCACGGACTGTTTCTCCTCCATGACGCCGTCTGCCATGCCAGCCTGCTGTGGAGTTGGCCAACAATGGACTAAAATCTTTACAGACTGTGAGCACAACAAACCTTTGCTCTCACTTGGAGCATCAGGTATTTTGTCTCAGCAATGAGAAAAGTAATTAAGACAAATAGAATTGAAGTTCCAAAAAGATTATGAAAATACTTTTAATAATTTTTAATGACCACACAACAGAATCACATAGGCAGCTGTAAAGAAACCCTTCAATAGGTAAGAACATTTGGATGGGACCCAAAGGTCCCAAACTAATTCTTGTCTGTGCTGAATCAGGGATGCTAATTTAGGGAGGGTCTGGGGCAGCAGTAGGGTGACCCTGGAGGGAGAAAACAGGCTTGGTGGGGATGATGCCAAGGCTAGTATTCATGGGGGAGGGTAATAAGAGAAGTGGGAAGATGGGAGACAGGTGGCAGGAAATTGGCAGGCAGGCTGTTAGGGAGGCAGGGTTTGGCTATGAAGGGCCTTGTGAACTCATCAGTCCCAAGATTCTAACTTGAGGCTGATGTGACTGAACTTTCTCCTCAGTATGCTTGACAGACCATTTACCTATGATCAGGATTTTGGTATTTCTGCATTATTAAAAGATCATGAGGTACAAGAAAGCCTCATCCATTATGTATGTTCGTTTCAGGCTAAGTGAGGGATCCCCAGATGCTGAGAATTCATAAATGTCTATTCAGAAAGTAGGACCACAATGCAGCCTGCTGTTGGGTTGTTTTCATGCTGAAAGCTGTTCACCGGACTTCCTCAGTGATGGCCATTTGCATCTTCCTCACTAATTAACATAAGAAAGGTATTTTACCAAATATTATTTTCTTACATAGATCTTTGTGTGTTTTTGGGAAGACAGGTCAAGAGTCCTCGAGTATAACTATGTGTGTGAGCATAAAATATGTGTACCAAACACTGCAGATGCAGTGTAACAGGTCTTGTATGATATGCTTTTTGCAATGATTCTTTTCTTAGCATCATTCAGAAGACTTGCTCTAATCAGACCCCATGACGTCCCTACAACTATAGTTTTCCCAAAGAAGAATTTAAGCTTAGCATGGTTTTTATCCTGACTGTGCTTTAGAAGTATCACATTTGCAAAAAGTATAAAAGAAAAGTCCTGAAGCTTTACACTGGAGCTGTGTTCACAGCATTTGTGCCACATCAAAAAATCCTATAAGCCCAATCATCAAAAATATGCCCTGTGACTGCCCAGGCCTCATCCTTTCTCTGCAATCACCATCCTGGTCAAACCCACCATAAGGAATGGACAATGCAGCTGGTTCCATGCTTGCCTCCCTACGTCTTTGTGTCCCTGACAAGTGACTGTCTTATCTTGCTTCCCAGAGGACCCGACCTGAAACACTAAGTTTTCTTGACAGAACCACTCTCCCCACGAAACTCTGAAGGAAACAGTATGACAGAGCAAAACTCATCCTTCGAAGCCGTGGCTTGCTTTCCTCTATCTTCTCGTTCTCCGACTGCACAGTTGCTCACCTTCCTTTGGCTTCTTTGTGGCTGCCCTCCTGCCTTCCTCGGTTCTGTCACTGAGGGTGGCAGCTCCATGCCTGCTTCCTGTGTGGAGCAGCTCTGTGACCTGGAGCAACTTCCTGCCTGTACCATGGACTGCATGTTTGTCAGGCGGGGTTGGTGACATCGGGTTGTTGTACACAGTAAATGCATTAAGATATAATATTTAGAATTCTGCCTGACACATAGGAAGCTATCAGCAATATTGACTGTTGCTGTTACTGTTTTTCCCCTCTATTGTCTTTTGATATTTTCACCTTGGATAACAAATACCAACATGACGTTGTTGGTTCCTGGATCTCCTATTTCATGATCTGCTCTGTTCACAAAGCTGTACCTACTTTTCTTTTGAGAAACATTTATGTGATACTTTAAACTTTTTGTCTTTAATTGCCTCCTAGTAATTATACAAACTTTTGGGGTACAGTGTGATGCCAGTGCCAAAATACACATCTTGCATGCCCTCACTCACATGTAGAATCTCAGAAGCCATTCTAGCAGTAGCGAATAGAAGTGGCTGGGGTGGAAGGTCAGCGAGTGATCAGTCAACAGCTACAAAGCCACCCCTGCGTTTCTATCTGTCCCTTGGTGTCTCTGGATGCCTCATTTACATCATTAATTCAGTATTCTGAAAAACTGCCTCCGCAGAGGGCAGGATCCTCTCCTTCCAAGTTTGCGTCTCTCCCTCTGATGCCTAATGGGAGGGTGTGGAGAGACGCAGCTTTGGAAGCTGGGGCAGAGCTCTGGAGAAGTGACAGGATCTTCAAAACTGCTCTTGAAGCTGTGGCAGTCCCAGGGCACGAACCATCAGTGTTTTCTGAGATCCACGCCATGCTGGAACTTGGGGCGCTGGGAAAGAAAGCAGGGCTCGCTGCCCTGGTAAGCGGCTGTGAGCCTACTGCGTGCAGGCTGAATCAAACATCCCATCCCTCCCCTTTAGCAAGTGGGAGCCAGATGTCTGAGCATCTCTTGGGAGGTTGACCATATGCAGTATAGCAAATAAGGGGGATTTCCTTCTACCATCTCTTTGAAGGCAAATATTTTTATCACTGTTTTGCTTTGTTCTGATTAATGGTATTGCTCTATTTAATATTTTGTTTTAATAAGTTCTATAATGTCCTGCATTTCCTTTGATTTTGCTATACCTGATTGAAAGAACAACTATAGTGAAGATAACAAGATATACTAGTACCTATTACTGTTATCCAGGTAACCTAATGTGAAGTTTTGTACCAATTTCACTACACTGTTTTAATTGGCTTTGTTCCATCTTGTTGTGTTGTCTTTTACTACCTTCAAGATAATAAAATATTTTTTGAAAAAATAAACAAATAACTAAAATAAAAATAAAAAGGAAGTAAACAAGTACAAAACAGATCAGTAAAGTACTGAGCAAGCTGAAACATGATATAACTAAACAGATAATGGACTTAAAAAGCAAAAGGAGGAAGAGAAAGTGCTCTAAAGGATATAACTGCATGTATGTTTAAGTGTATAGGATTGATAACCATATTACTAAGTTTTTGTGGGATCGCTGAACAGAACTGTTTGCACTCTCACTGTTTGAATGTTCACTTTGTATGCTTTAATTTTGTAACATGAACAACTATCTCTAAGAGGACAATATGTAATTTATCAACTAGTGATTTCTTACTTTTTTTTGAAATTCTGTATTATTTCTACCCTTTTTTTGTTTGCTTTTTTTCTCTTTAAATAAAATTTAAAATGTTAAAAACAAAACAAACCAAAACCAAAACAACACCTGCTCTCCAGCCCACTCAGCCACGGGAAGGTGCAGAGAGAGTCCGGCTCTGTGGTAAACGGTCTTCGCCCACATCCAGTTCCCCGCACTCCATGTTGGTCTTCCAACTTCCAAAACAGTGAGACACAAACGAGTGCTGTGAAGCCATGCCCCCCCGGGAACAGTCACAGCAGCCTGCACTGACTAAGGCTCACAATCCAGTTACCTGAGCCCTGACATGGCAACTGCTCCTCAAAGACAGAGCTCTGATCTTCTCCCCCATCCATCCAGTGTGGGTCACCAGGCCCTCTGAAGGTTTGGGAAGGGACCTTTCACCCGTTCCCCCCTCATTTCGCTCTCCCCAGTAACCTGACATCTTCCCACTGAAACCAGACTGATGTTTCTAACATAAATTGCAAATGTGTCTTCCTTCCCTGTATGCCTCTCCAGTCTCCAGTAACTCACCACACCAAACTTTATCTCTCTCTCTCCCAACCATCAAGGTCTGCCCTGTGGCAGGGACCTGTCTTTCTCGGCTGTCACTAAGATTTCTGCACAGAGACATAACTTATGACCCACTTCCCAGTGTCTTCACACTATCCCTCCATGTGGAAATCCTGGAAGTTTTCGCTCTCTTTATTTCTAGTGAAAACTGAAG